>ML295970.1:26582-91210 GCA_005239495.1 Nicotiana undulata | reverse complement strand
GATTGTCGCAATATTTTTCGGTCTTGATTTTATTTTCTTGACGCAATTTATTGTCTACAATACTAATCTCGATTTTTATAATTAGTTACCTATAATTATCTTTTTAATGTCCTAATAAAGTAAAATTTCTTTTATAGTGTCTTATATTAGAAGTTAAACAAAAGGAAAAACCCTCAATTTCCTTTTTGACCCAAGAGAATTTGGGAAACTTGGATTGCAATTGATAATAATGAGAGTACCAATAATCATATGTTTATTATTGGAAACTCATAATAGGATAGACATGACTTATGATTAGATCCAACTGCAAATTAGAGACAATGGTTGGTTGCTTTTAGCTGTAGTTTATAGACAAATTTAATTACTGATAATCTAGTTAGTTGACGCCCCACCCACCAAAATTAAAACTAAATTCATCTTCATTTCTTAATCTCATATATGAAATTAGTAATGTGTAATAATGTGTAAAACTCAAAGCCAAACAGAATAACAACTAAAGAATTTAATCAAGATTTTATTCTAATTCAAAAGAACAAATAAAAGAAAATTTTAAGTGAAAGCAAAGGAATATTGATAGTCTAAACCATTCTTGCTAAAAAAATTAAACCAAATAAAATTTAACAAAAGTTGAGTTCCACCATTATTTGGCGTTGTTAGTTACTCATTGTTGGGCTTTTTAAGCTTGGTTTAGCTTAAAGAGGGTGAATGGGAAACGGAGAGATTTGAGTTTTCCTCTTTGGCAAAGGGATATTGTCCCATATTGGGGGAAGAAAAGACTTTTGATGGGTATATATATAATAGGCAAGCCTTGAGCCGTCGCTCGGCTTCGGCCAAAGATTGATTGATTAATCATTTTGGACAACATTCTTTTCAATTATTTAATTAATTAAAAATTCAATCCGGAATAACACAGGACCCAAGACTCGACCTGATCCGGTCTATTTTCTTTCCCAGATTATTTTAAATCCATTTTCCAACAATATTTCAAAGAGAAATATTCCCAACAGTCATGGTTGTTTCTGAAAGGTTGCAAACCTACATTTTTCCAGCGCGTTTTACGACCATTGAGCGGTTCAAAGTTCATCGGCGTTTTTGGTACCAATACACTAGTGAGTTAAATCGTTCTATCATGGGAGGATAATATTCCAGCACCTCTACTTGAAGGAAATAATTTCCTAAAGGACACACTGTGCACTCAGTGGGCTCAATTTATTCCGATATTTGTTTTCCAGAATTTATTTCGTCGTACTGATTTTATTAACTTTATATTTCTATTTTTATTTGAGAAAATTTACTATTTTATTGTTTATTACAGCAATACAGATGAGATAACACTAATAGTATCTATATTACCACCAATTATTGCTTAAATTCTTAAATTTTGTTTTTCATTCCCAGAGAATTTGGAAAACTTAAATTGCAATTGATAATGGGAGGTTGCTTTTAGCTGTAGTTCCTACACAAATTTAACAATCTAGTTGACGCCCCCACCCACTAAATTCATTTTCATTTTCTTGATCTCATAAATTAAATTGAGCTACACTATGGGCCTGCGTTATGCAATAACGTGTAAAACTCAAATTAAAGCCAAACAGAAATAACAACTAAAGAATTTAATCCAGATTTTATTCTAACAAAATATCGACGCAACACTTTTTCTTTTGTTGTTGCCTTGCCTTTGAACATATACCATACTCAATTAATTAGAATTTGCCATTCCGTTATTGAGAAGAAAAGAAATCTTTCTTTTTATTAATTAAAATAAAAAAATGAAATCTGATATTTGAAACCCTAAATGGTCGAAATTAATTCTAGTATTGGTAGTCTCTGGACCAAATTTCTTTTCTGTTTTTAGTACACTACATTTAGAAATGTAAACATGTGGATCCTATGCCTTGCACTTTTTAACCCTACCCTCCAAATTCATCACTATTACGACATGTTATATATATATATTTTTTCTTTTATAACAAACCTTATATGATGCATAAAGTTCCACAAGTACCTTTCTCCTCAAGGATAACGAAAATGACATATATATCTTTAATTTCGTTGCAACTATAAGTCTATAACTATATGGACACTTACCATTTACCACTAAAAGATAGGTGGAACCATCAATAGTATTGTTCCAGTTTTAATCATAGATCTTAGTCCTATATATGAATGGAGAGGCCTAGCCTAATCTGAGAACTAATTCGGTTCGGATAGACTTCATTCAAGAATGCTACCGTCCCGGAAATCAATAAGAAAATAACTGCTAAGTTTCATATCACTGAATAAACTGAAAGGAAAGAAGAGACTTCGCTCAGCGCCTAAACCTAAAGCGCACTATGCTCCGCTTCAACAAATAAGAGTTTTCGGTGAAATCGTTGAACCATGCAAGCTGGTTAGATGCGTGGGACAAAGGGAATTTCTTGTTGGGCTTATTCGACATAAGTTTGAATATTGGATATCAAAATTATATATATATTGGCAAATTTCACAGTGATAATACATCATTTATCCTCCATTTCTACTTATCTCTCCCTTCCCTCCCCACAAACGCACTCCCCATGTCGCCACAAAAAACAAATATAAATGAAACAGTTAAAAACAAGGGAAAAAATAAATTTTATTGAAGATTTTTGTTGTGTAGTTGAATAGAGTGTTATGGATGAGTCAATTCAAATAGGCGTAGAGCAGTAAGTAAATTAGTGAAAAGGTGATTCAATTGGTTACATGTGCTTGTCTTTTACAATTAATTAAATGTAAAGCGTAGGCTCTAATTAATTCTTTAATCAAATAAATCTTACTATATGAAGTGCATTAATATAATTAATTATTTCAGATCCACTTATTCTTCTCCTCCAAACACAATAAAACAAATTAAAAGCTCATCTAATTAACAATTTTCACTAATCATCTTGTCCTTTTATGGTTAAGATGGCAAGCATAATGTTGCATGAATTAACTAATGATTCCAAAGAATTGTCATTAATGAAGATATTGATAGTATTAATTAGCAAAAAGCTTAATGGTGTGAGCTCAAAACAAGATGAGAATGCCAAGTGAGCAATGGATAGTGGGACCATAAGTGAATACACAAAGATTAGGATGACAAATCAGCCACACACGTGGGACCAAAAGTACAACAACGACGGGTATCAATTAATTTTTTTGATATTTGTATGGTTATAAACGTTTATATTTGTATTTTTATATAACAATTGGATAGTCAAGATGTTATAATTCTAATAAGCTTTCTATCTTGAAAAATTTCTTGATAATTGGTATCAGTAGAAATTCTTTTTTTTCCCATTCTTTTCCAAGTTTATCTGTTAATTTTATAAAATAAAATAAAGTTAGGGAGTTGTCAAAAAAGAAAATAGAAAATGATGGATGAGAAAGCAGCCACGTAAAATTCATAGAATAACTTGTTAGCTTCATCTTATCATTTGTCATCTACATCTTTTGGTACATAGATCTCATGGGCCCACTTTCTCCTTAATTCATTACAACAGTGGCCATTGGTTTTAAGCTTAGTTTTCTGAGGATAAAATGTGTGGATTATGTTAAACCAGTAGTGAAGCCAAGATTTTAAGTTTATGAATTTTTAGTTTTATAGAATGCGATATAATGGGTTATAAATAAGTTATTTATATATATTAATAAATTTTAAATTAAAATGCATGATATAAATTAAATTACTAGATTTGGCCGAACCCATATGCTAGCCTAACAAGCTTTGTCCTTGTGTTAAATGATGAAATTGCCAAAGAAGCTATAAGCAGCCGTGTTCATCTTTGCCATGTTCTCTTGTTCTTTATTTCAATAAGTGGGCCTATTTCTGCCTTTCAAGGTATCTGCCTAAACCCATACGTTTTAGGTAATGTATATAATAATAACAACAACAATAAACTCAGTTTAATCTCAATATATGGAGTTTAGGAAGATTGTCTGTATCCAGACCTTACTCCTACCTAATGCAGATAGAGAGGTTGTTTCCAATAGACCCTACCTAATAGGTAATGTATACATATACAAAAATTACACAAGTTACAAATTTCTTCAATCAAGTTTGAACGAGTTGAAACAAGCAAGCCAATAATCGTCGTGCCCCCCCCCCCCCAACTTTTCAATATAGGGGTTCGGTAGTTTGCTTATCATAAACTAAGGAGGCGTTTATAAGACTTGTCAACACAACAACAACAATAATATACTCAGTAAAATTTCTCTAGTGGGGTCTAGGGAGAATAGAGTGTTGCAGACCTTACCTCTACCCCAAAAAGGGTAGAGAGGCTGTTTCCCGGAGACTCTCGGCTCGACAAGAGAGACAATAATATCAGAAAAGAAACAAAAGAAAAAGCATGTACCGGCAAAATGTGCCAGAAAGAAAATAACAACAAAGAATAAGTGAAATGACAATAACACAAAACTATGCAAAACAACAATGTGAACACAACATAGACCGCTAACAAACCTAAACAAAACACTATCAGACTACCGGGAATAAAGAGGGAAGAACTCTCGACTACCCCCTAGCCTACCACTCTAATGCTCAACCTCCACATGTTCCTATCAAGAACCATGTCCTCGGAAATCTGAAGTCACGCCATGTCCTGCCTGATTACCTCGCCCAATACTTCTTAGGCCGCCCTCTGCCTCTTCTCGTACCTTCCAAAGTCAACCGCTCACACCTCCTAACCGGTGCATCTAGGCTTCTCCTCCGCGCGTGTCTGAGCCATCTAAGTCATGCTTACTGCATCTTGTCTTCCACGGGAGCCACGCCCACCCTCTCCCGAATACCTTCATTCCTAATCTTATCCAGCCTAGTGTGCCCACACATTCATCTCAACATCCTAATTTCTGCTACTTTCATCTTCTGGATATATGAATTCTTGACTACCAACACTCTGCTCCATACAACATGGTCGGTCTAACCACTGCTCTATAAAACAGACATAAGAATTGTCAAATTCCAAAAAAATGGTGGGAAAAAAAATTCAAGTGAAAATGGTATTTGAAATTTAGAGTTATGTTTGGACATAAATTTCAGTTTGGGTTGTTTTTGAAGTTTTGTGAGTGATTTTAGTGAAAATTTTGAAAAGTAGTTTTTTGCAGTTTTTTAAATTTTCGATAATTTTCAAAATGCATCTTCAAGTGAAAATTGGAAATTTTATGAACAAACACTGATTTCCAAAAAAAAAAAAGTAAAAGATTTTTGGAAAAATCTTCCATCAAATTTTATGTCCAAACGGGCACTAACTCGTTCAAAAATCCCAAAGAATAACAAGACTTCCTAATTGAATTATTCCTAACCCAATTAAGAGATTAAGCACACCCGGATATGGCTACAAGTAGTTTAATCCTATCCCCCGGTAGAATTTATAAAATGAGGGTTAAAGTCTGAAGTTCTTGCTAATTAATCTTTCCCAACCCTAAATTATCTTTTTCAAAATTAATTCGGAGTTAACGCGCGAGTCCTAAATACGTTAAGTAAATAGTGTGCAATAATGCAAGTAAAAAACATCTATTCGATAATTATCACGACGGGGCCGGACAGTCTTCCTAATAGAAAAGAGATCTGTTGATAAGTTTATGTCTGTTTGGAGGGATCATCATAAATGATTAAAGTTTGTCATTCACGACACACAAAATATTCAAACAAAGCTTAAGCTGCTAAGAAATGACTTATAACAAATCAAGATAATATCCTACTGCGAATATCATTTTCGTATTTTATGGAAAATTGTCAACTAGATTTGTACTAGTAAGTAGTAACGTAATTCAAGTGATCCAATCATTAAAATGTGTCGATTTCGACTATATCTATTTTAACTCTTTAACAAGTATACGACTTGTCTAATGTTGAAATTTAGATGGAATAAGCAGATTAACCAGACGCATGAAAAAAAGGAAATTTAAAGAATTAAAGCAATGGGAAAACGAAAAGGAAGGCACTAGTGGACAATTATTTATGACACCAATTTATATCAGAACATAAAGGAATAAATCAGTAGTAAAATCATGACAAATAATTAGGTCCAAAAGAGAAAAACACATTATCCCAAAAGAAGAAAATACAATAGATTCGATGTGTAAGGTGGGGAAGAAAAGGAGTGTACCACTTTTTTATTAAGCATAACTATATACCTTTCTTGTCTTTTATATTGCAACCTGCGATTCCTTTGAAAATAATACATTATTTCAGAATCCAAGTCCACTACATAGCTTTTCATCTACATATAGACCAAAAGGAGAATTGTTCGCACAAAAAGTATACCAAACTTTTTGCTAAATCAGTTAAAGGAGAAATAGAGGGAAAATCCTAATCAATTCTAAATCAAACAATATTGAACATGAACATCAAGTAGAATCAAGTTTATCTGACTCTTCTGATAATTACAAAAAGTGCCTAACACGAATGACAAGCTTACATTTTCGATACATTGCTTCATACTCATGAATACGAAGGGAGGAGGAATGTCTCGTTGAGAGTGTTGGATTGGCTTATGTTGAACCAGTTGGGGGGAGGCCCTTGGGTCTTCTCCCTTGGATCCCCCTCTTGTTAGGAATCCCCTCTTATTTATATCCCCGTGCTTCCGTTTATCCAATGGTCTTTAACTTGCGGGGTCCTCCGATGGTTATGTCCTTTCCCCTATTCTTCACGACGGGCGTTTAGCCGTGCAAATCCATCGTCAACTCGGTCTCAGGCATGACCGAAATAGTTGATGGAGTCGTACTCTACAAGCGTGATCATGGGTTAGTCGACCCCGTTACTGAGTCCTTTGGCGTTGGCTTTATAGACAGATTTTGACCTATACAAGAATCGCAAAATATTATTATTATATAATAATAATAATAATAATAATAATAATAATAATAATAATAATAATAATAATAATAATAATAATAATAATAATAATAATAATAATAATAATAATAATAATAATAATAATAATAATAATAATAATAATAATAATAATAATAATAATAATAATAATAATAATAATAAAATTGTTAGGCCCATCAGGATCAATCATATTATGTACTCAACTAAAATATAATATTTACTTGCAGAAATTTCTTGTGAAATAGTTAAGAAATTCCCATGCATAGATTAAATATTATATTAACTTAGTGAAGTTATCAGTTGAAATTTTCAAGAAACGCAAACCACTATTTTCATAAATTTCTTATACTCCATCTTCTAAATTACATATAGGTTTTTTACTTCGTCATAATTGTGTCGAAGCAGGATGGGAATGTTTTACGTTAATTTCCAAAATATACTAAACATTACTCCCTCCGATCCAAAATAAGTGATTTTCTAGCATTTTTTTTGTGGTCCAAAATAAGTAATTTTTTCGGATTTCAAGAATGAATTAATTAGTTTTTTCCTACATTGCCCTTAGAGTAAATAGTGTTGGAGTATGTGTTAGGAATATTTATATGAGATAGTAAAAGTTAATATTGTCAATTTCATTGCTAATTAATGCTAAAAGGTGAATTTCTTAATTTGCGTGAAAACAGACAAAAAATCACTTATTTTAGACCGAAGAAAGTACTAAATAAAATATTGGATTAAATCCTCACGACCTAACTAACCATGAGGACCACAATACAATAACTCGAACCAATATGATTTCTTCTCAGCTTATCAAACCTAGCTATCATAACCTCTAACTATAACAAAAGGAATTAATAAGTGATTTTACTTCCTTCTTTTTGGTTTCAATCCCTAGAGAATTCAAGAAAATTAAGTTGCAGTTGATAATAATCATATTATTATTATTGTTATATTGCTTTCTCATAACTTTAGCAAGTAGGATTGACAGGACATATGATGGGATCGAGTGTTTTTTTTCTTCAAACAAATTGGAGACAATGGTTAGTTGCTTTTAGCTGTAGTTTATATATAATGGCCCCGCGGGCAGACAAAAGAAATAATAGAAGAAAGAAAATTTTAGTTATGATAAAAGTGAAAAAAGATGTTAAGTGTTTGATACATAGGAAGTTACTTTCCAGTATTTTTTATTAAAAGGAAGAAAAAAATTGTTTTTTATATTACTTACTTCAATTAACACATAATATATTTTAATTTATCATAAATAACATTTTCATAAATCATGTTAAATCAAAATGACTTTCTTATACCAAACACAGTACCCATAGCTGGTTCATATTCATTTGCATCAGTGGTGGAGGTACAGTGCTCGATGCGGGCTCGTCCGAACGCGGTAGTATTTGTTCAAATCATGTGTTTGTTTTATAAAAATTCATTAAATATGTAAAACTTATTAATTTAGAACTCGATAATTTAAAAAGATTATAATTTTGAAATCATAACCTCACTTCTAATTTGCATAATTCATTAATTAAAGGAGTACACTATCTATTATGGTAGGTCTGCGCTCTGCTTTAAGGCTAAAAAGTCAAAAAGCCAAATACGTAGTAATTGCTGAAGTAAAGCATCTGATTCGTAGCTTACTTCCTAGCAGAAATACCAAAGTGAAAAAATAAGAAAAAAGTAAATATTATTTTTAATTTCCAAAGCTTATCTAATTCCTCATCGAATTGTCTATTGCTGATGATAATTGAGATTAGCTAAAGCTAATTCGTGAGTGTTACATCATAGGCAAATTTCACATCGACAAATATACAAGAGATATATTGGATATATAAATAGTTATACCTTAGACTTTAAAGATGCGTTTTAAATCCGTGCGAATTTAAATTAAAGCGGACAATATCGCTAGTGATCGGCTATTACAGTGAACTGAGAACAAGATGAGAATGACAAATCAGCTACACACGTAGGACCAAAATACAACAATGACATTGACAGCCACCAATTACTTTTTGTATATTTTCACGTTTTGAACGGAGACAAGTGTTTTCACGTCTTATCATAATAACGGATTTGTCATGATTTTTAATTGATGAGTAAGAAATTAAATGGAACAATATTGATCTAACTACGTGTCATTGGGATTCTTTGTCAATTCGACACCAGTGGAAACAAGGTAGACCATTTTGATCAGAATAATATTCAAATAAATGTCTTAATATAGAGGCGAATTGATTTAGTTATACTCATAGAGTCAAATTGGACGCTCATTTTAAAAACAAGCTATTGTGTGTTCTAACAATCATAAGTGTTTAGATAAAAATTTATGGACTTTAGGGACCGTAATGATAAATCAGCACAAGTATAGTGGTCTGAATATATATTTATATATATATATACCTTTTGTATGTTATATAGCTATATACACAATTTATTAGTACAAATTTTATACATATTTTTGGCTGTCGAATATAAATAATTTTTGGCGCGGTAAAATGTGAAAAACTTTTCATTAATGGGTTGATAGATATCTGTGGACCCACTTCCACCTTAATCCATTGCAGCAGTGGCCATGGGCCATTCTTAGCTCCGAGGATAAATTTGTCGGTCCCCCTTAAACGGTCAAGTTGTATACGAAACAGTGATCATCTTTGCCATGTACCAATAGGGCTTATTTAATAAATGGCCATATTTAGCCATTCTAGTTGGTCCCTACAAACACATTTTCATTTCTTTTCCTAATTTTTAACTAGTACACAGTTGAATTCCGTTTGAGATTTTAGCTACACAATATAATAACAACAATAATTATGCTTTAATCCTAAGCAAATTGAAGTCTGGCAATATAAATCAGTGCGGAATTAGAAATTTCTTCAAGGGTGTTCAAATTTAAAAGAAGCGATTTTTTTTCCAATGAAGGGTATTCAATATGTGTTATATACATCTAAAACGTACAATTTACCTATGTACACAGTACAATTTTTCGACGAAGGATGATCAGTTGACCACCCTTATGACCATGTGGCTTTACCACCGATATAAATCCACATTTCTTTCCTTTAGCTCAACTCATCATCATTACTGCAAGAATAAAATAAAATACAAGTAAAAAATAAAAATATAATTATTATTATTATAATGCGCACCAAAATTGAGATTATTAAATTGAGAAACTCATGCACAAAGAATTGGACGGTCATGAAATTGAGCATTTCATATTGAATAAACAAAAAATGCAAACAAGAGCCATGATGACGGACCAGAAAAAAAAAATCAAATTATCTAAATAAAAAAATGATAGATTTTGTAAGGTGGGGAAAAGTAGTGCATTTCTTTTTCGAGCATTGCTTTTGTTCTTGTCTTTATTTTGTACTCTCCTAATATTCCTCCATAAACAAATACTTTATTTTAGAATCCAAGTCCAAATACATAGCTTTGCCGCTTTGCCTTTACTTATAAAACAAGAAAGAAGTGTAGATAATTATTTGAATATTAAATTAAACAGAAGTTTTTAAAAAATATCCTGGGCTGTGTTTCAAGGTGTCAGATTTGATTAAATCATATTTTGTAATCTAAATTTAGTTCAATATTATTTGTGTTTCATATTTTAGGTAAAGAGGATGATCTTATCCAAGTTAGGATTTTATTCAATCAATGTTCTAATTTTTTTTATAATAAAAAGCTTACACGTCCATGTTTGTATCTTAGCATACAGTTCAAAGATGCAATATTGTATATAAGTATAAATATATGCTTGCATAAAGTAATCGAGTATCATTTACGTATTAAGGGAATATTTTTAGGAGGAAAAATATATAAAAGTCAGTGGTGGAGTCAGAAATTTTACTAAAGAATGTCAAAATATAAAGAGTTAAATACAAGATGAAAGTAACGGAAGTCAATATATGGTATGTATAAATAAATAAAAATTACCTAGCTAAATTGTGTAATATTTTTGGCGAAATAAGGTGGCCCCGGCACTGATTAAAACCGTTTTAATTTTTTTTAAAAATAGAATCAAATTCTTTTATTTTTCAACTAAATATGATTTTGAAAAGTTGGCAAACAGGCGTAGAGTTGGGAGATAGTTGCTCTCTCTTATCGTGCAAGTTGTATAGAGTCACTTGTGAATTTTAATTATATTTAATGTGAAAGGCAAAGGTTCATGTCACAATTTTGAAGATGATCTTATCCGTAGCCACGGTCTTTTCGGGCATTCTCCGTCTATTAAATTTTGGGAAATAGACTAATAATTTCCTTTATTTTGCATGGACATAGCCAAAAATTAAAAGACTGAAAGGATAGAACTACTCTCTTATGACCGGTTACAATTTAAATAAACGGAATGACCCCAAAAGGATTTTATTTATCGATTTCATGTATTAGATTTTATTGCTCTCTTGCGAAAAGAGTCATAAATTAAAAGAATATTTGTGCTAAATTAAATGACCGATCTTTTCCACGGGCGGAGGGATGGAGGCAGAGGCGGACCTATGTTGATGGTAGAGAGGTCACTGGCACTGCAATCTGTTAGCCTCGTCAAATTTTTTGTATATATCTATATATGCATCAAGAATCCTTATATATTTTATTGTGCTCCCTCAAACGGGAAAGTTGGTTGTTTGCGCTGGTTTAGCATGGAGCATAAGCTTCTTTCTCTCGCCAGCTCACCCAAGATTGAAACCCAACAACAACAATGTCGCACCTTTTCTTTTTCTTTTTTCCTCGTCTTATTAGGTGTTCCCGTTGTGCTTAAATCCTAGGTCCGCCTCTGAGTGGAGGGAGGCGTTTAGTTGGTAAATTTAGTACTACTAGTGAAAAAGGGACAGCCCGATGCACTAAGCTCCCGCTTTGCGCTGGATCCGGGGAAGGACCAGACCACAAGGGTCTATTGTCCGCAGGCTTACCCTTCATTTTTGCAAGCGGCTATTTCTACGGTTCGAATTCGTGACCTCCTGGTCACGTGACAGCAACTTTACGAGCAACTTTATCATTAGTACTGCTAATTATAGACCGAAATTGTTGATTGAGGAATGAATGCAGCTTTCACTAAGGAAAGTGACCCTTAAAAAATAAGATCACAAAGGAGGTTTTGATTTTTTATTATCTGAAATCCTTAATGGATTAACGCGAAGTGTAATTATTGACCTAATGCGTTGTGATGCTCTAATTTTGTTTATCGTACACTTATATCTCTGTAACAATATTCATGTATAACAGTTATTCATCATAAAAATCAAAATTTTCTCGGAGTCGATTTTTATGTTATGTTATAATATATGTACTCTATAACAACACTTTATTATAACAGCCAAAAAATATCGAAACAAATAAGATTGTTATAGAAAAATAATAACATTTAACTACTTTAATTCAAATCTGCTGTAAAATTATGATTATGATCCTTAATTGACTTGACCTATCAGATCATCAACAACAAGTATTGCCGAATATTGACTGTTTAGGATAAACAACTGACCATATTATATTTGACACATCTTAAGATGCATAATGATGATTGATGCCTATTATATAAAAGTAATCGCTTCATATCAAAGCAAAGAAATATTTTGATTACTTAAATCTTTTTCCCTAGTGTCCATGGCAATATTGCAAGATCTAACTACCTTTGACGATCAAATTGCTGATGAAAATTCAAGACGTATTTACGTCCGAAAACTCATTGACTCGATTAATCTGAATCCGCATTGTATAGGACCTATTAAAAAGGGGAAGCGCTCCATATCAAAAGTTTATTCTTCATTCTCACCGGCTCAAATAAGATTAAAATGGGACCAAAGCCATGTTCTAGGAAAATAGTGGGTCTACTAGTGTGAAGGTTCGCCAGCTAATAACAAGGCAGTGGCGAAGCCACATGCACTAGAGGGGTGTCAACCGACACTCATTTGTCAGAAAATTAGACTGTGTAATTTCGTAATTTTTTTAAAAATATGTATAGGGAATAAATAATGACATTTCTTGACTTCATGGTGAGTTTAATTTTTTATATTTTAATCCCCCTCAATGAAATTTCTGGCTCCGCTACTGTAATACGTAATAAGGGGACCATGAAATTGAAATAGACTTGTCAAACTCTTAATGTTTCCATTTTGTTTGAAACTTTGACTGGGTTCAATAACCAGTATTTGTGGGTAGTAAAGTGCCAAATTAGCAAAAACCAAAAAGGTGAAAGGTTGAGGTGTGGAGCAATGGGCTTCAATCAGACTTATGAGATACTTATATTATCCATCTGTTGAGACTCAAGAAAGCCAACCAATCTGCATTTTTGAACCACTGCTTCCCCTCCGGTGGGTAAAGTTGCTGACTTGCTGTCACGGGTTCGAGCCGTGGAAACAATCTCTTGCACAAATATAAGGTAAGACTGCGTACAATAGACCCTTGTGAATCGATCCTATTCCAGACCCCGCGCATAGCGAAAATTTAGTACACCGGACTACTTACTTCAATCTGAAGCAGGCTCGGATCGGCCATGTAAAGCCTCAACTCCACAGAACATTGTCGTTCCCAAGCTCGAATAACTGAACAGTAACACTAAGAAGTTTAATGTCCAAAAATAAAATACAAACTTAATCGTCACATATAATTCCAGTGACTTTTTATTTTATTTTTTATCATAGTTGCTTATATGTATTATATCCATTTATCGTATATTATGTAAAGACAAACATATTTTTATTCAATACTTATCGAGTCATTCAGAGTTCAACTTTATTATTCTTAAATTCTTTAGGAGATAGATTAGAACACCTTCTTTGGATGAGGCAATATAAACTATGATTTATGAATTTATTATTCTTGGAACTTTTTTTTTTTTTTTTTTTTTTTTTTTTTTTTTTTTTTTTTTTTTTGAGAAACTGAGCGACACCTAGATTAAGCTTGTTTGAATAGAAACAAAACAAATTTAAATATAGACGAACCTTAGATTATGCATATTTTAAAACAAAACAAAAATGAGTTTCAAATTTTTACTATTGATAGCAGCCATGTAAGAATTATGTCATCGTATTAAATTTAATTATTGACAAACCTTGATTGCTTTATTCGATGATCCACTTTATAAAGAATCATCAATTATTTTAACTTAATATTGGAAATTATGGAATGGATAAAGCTTATCATCCTAGTCATAACTGAAAAGCCATCGAGTTTTGCCTTGTTGGACTTCTCATCCATTTTGAGGGCATAATAAATTAGATGCAATGTATTTAATATGGACTAAACCAATTTATTTCCTATCCTTTTTTTTCTTTCCTCTCCAGTAAAATTAAATTCACACATACAAACCAAACTTATGTCTTTTTTTTCCCCCACCAAATAAGTCGCAGTTAACTATAATAGTCGATATCATATGCTTTGAGTCAAACTTGTACGATTTTTTCTAAAAGACAACGTTAAGAGAAATCAACATCTTATTAGGCTCCCAATCTTTTTAACAATTAATGTGAGATTTTATCTGCACGGCCAACGTATTCGCGTATTGATATTAAAGTTTCTACGCTCTTCTTTGTGCTTATAGAAAAATTTGAGGGCAAAAGAGGAAAATAAATATATAAACTCCAAACCAAAGAAAATGTAGTCCTCCCAAAATAAAAGTGTTATCCTAGTAAGTATATTAAGGATTTGGGTTGCCACATACACAAGGAAAGCTTTTTGAAATGTTATCCAAATTCAGGTTCCAGAATCAAATGGGTCCATTTAATCCATATTTGCAAAAGTAGAAATACTGTCATAGCATAAATTCTGTTGATGGGAAATCTGGGGTTTTAATTTTTTTAATTTTTCGCCTTATTATTTGATATTTACCAATATTCTACGCCACTGAATTCTTTAACTTGTATGGGGATATAAAATTGGACAAACATCTTTAAATTGGGTACAAAGGAATGCTTTTGGACAAATATCTCAACGTCCGTCCCCATCTTCACATTGTCAAGTTTGTCATCTCCTTTCATGCAATCCATTTTTTCCTTTTAACATTAAAAAGAAAATAAAACATCATCTACTACTTTCTCCATTTCACACGCGGCTCAACGATGTTTGGGGCCTAAAGCCAAACTTCAACGAGGCACCCTAAGTTTTTAGATATTAAAAAACTCATTTAAAGTTTGGTTTTTTAGTTTTTTGAGATGTAAAATTATTAATAATTTATTTATAATCGGTTTCTTATGTTTCTACTTTCTAGGATTATTATTCAATTCTTTTATGATTTCCTAATTTTCTAAAAAATCGATGATTCACCAATTTCTTCTTCTTTTTGGATACCATTATCGTCTAGCTCAACTATATTAGTGATTTGTTTATCTACCATAAAATTAATTTCCCTAATTTTTTATTTAAATTTTTATTGTTCGCTAAAAATTTATCGAGCGCCCTTTTTTGGGATTGTATTAAAGTTTCAATTCTTCTATTTTTTGGCATTTTTAATACGCGAATTTATATTTTCTTGTTGACATATTAAAATTCTAATAAATAAATAAAAAGATGATACGTATACTTACGAACAAAAGATATAAAAACAGTCATAGATAACTTGATATTACTTTTGCTGCTTCAATAGTTTTGGTGCAATGTCGGGAAAGCTTGACAAAAAAAGGGTTGCAATTGCTTTTTGCTATCTTACTTGACGGAATGTTTGATGAGATAGTGGACTTGTAAGGAAAGAGAAAGTAATCAAAGTAATATGGACCTCGAGATAATGATGATAGTGTATAAAGGAGGCAAGAAACATATTCTCACGTAAAGTTTAGGGGTGAATCCCAAAAGTAACTATTCCTATTACTAAATTATCTCTTATATCCTTTTTCATGAAAAATGCCCTTTTTCTTTGATATACTAGAATTTATCATATGCAGCTATTTAATATTAGAAAAATTTAGGGCCCCTATAAATATGGGGCCTCAAACAGTTGCTTGAGTTACCTTACCATCGGGCCGCCCTGCCATTTTATTTTATTGACACAAAGTTTAAGAAAAACATTTTAAAAATATGTGATTTCAAATATATCATAATATTATTATAACTATAAGAACATGTTATCAAGAATAAAATATAAAAAATCTAAAACTAAAAAGGACTCATTAGTTTTAAAACCGAGTGACACATTTGTAATATTTAGACTAATAGAGTATTAATTAAAGGAAAGGGTGGCGATTGTTGTACTCAGATTTTGACGTTTGTCGCATATTTATTCCTAAAATTTCCTTGTAACCAACTTGTTGGTTATTTCCTTTTGTTTACACAGTGTCTCTAGATAGAATAGTTGATTCTCCACTATCCTATCTCAACTTTTTTAACGTAGAAAATGGAGAAGTAAAAAAAATTAAAAAGGATCAATATTAGATCGAATTCCTCATTACCTCAATTCAAAATTGTGGACTGAGTTCCAACCTTTGAACGAGAAATAAGTGCAGCAAAGATCCAAAATAATATCCCAATTTCAAGAAAGTGTAGCAAAACAAAATAATAAATTGAATTCGATTTGCTGACATCAAAATTCCAATTACATGAAGCCATTTATTTTGCTAATGTTAAATTTCTTACCATTAGCAGCCACAACTGTACTGCATCGCACTTACTCATTTCGCCTGCACTTCTACCGGGGAACAAAGCAATTCACAATATCTTCTATCCCTGACAATAAAGATATATAGATTCATATGATCTCCTGCCACTTTTACTGCTTATCATGGAAGAGAAGCACAAGGAAGGGGTCATAAACGATACATAAGAAAAGGGGCAGCGAGAAATGCTGAGAGTTAAAAGAACTACTAAACCGAATACTCTAACACGTATTACATGAACAATGACCCCTGTTACAAAAAATAGCTACTTACAAAACATGTTCACGAACAATTTACCGTCATGTTAACAACTGCGAATGAGCAAATCTAATACATTCCTCAACCCATTCAGCTATGCGTATAGTTTCCACAAGTATTAAGGAGGAAATCATAGCTCTGCTGTCAGTATGAATGTTTCTCCATCTCAGAACAACACGACCTCTTTCTTTCTTTCTATCTAAGCTTTGAAATACGATGAACCCACACACATCCAAGCAGTGAAGAGGTAATAACAGCCTTCTGAACAATGTTGTTTTTGAGCCTCTCATTTGTTTCAGCATGCCATTGGACATGCCTGTCCTTTTTATATCGAATTGCACTTCATGAACTTCATCACTTCCACCAACATCACCTTGTTGTACCTATTACAGCAATATTTGTCAAACTTGAAAGTATTACAGTAAAAATAAACAAGATTGAGGAAAAAGCAATACTAAACAGTTCAGGGAACGGAGCAGAGATGTTACAGAAAAGAGAAATGGTGAGAATGAGTTTCCTGCACATATAAATATATAATAGATTAATAATATGTTCCAGTATTCCTACAAAAGCTTTGATGTACTCCTATGTCTTTCCTTTGTGGTATAGAAAATGGTAAGACAACAGACTGCACTCACCAATGGCAAAAGAAAGTTCCACCATCTATCCAATTCCAAACATTCACCATCAGGGGATAGAAAAAGGTCTGTTTGGTTTCCTCTCCCGTAGGTTTATATCAGCTTAACTTTGAGCCAGCACGATAGCAGACAAGCTAAGTGAACTAAAAGATACACGGCTCCTCAGGCTCGTGACCCTTTTTTGCCTTTGGAAAGTTCATCTCACGTGTCATACAAATTTATGTACATATTTCAAATAGCCGCAAAGTAAAGCAGGAACCGACATTACAGCAGAGGAACCAACATTTACCCTCTCTTGAGCAGGCTGCTTCTTCTCTCTCATCCTCTTCTTTCAATTGCCTTTTTCTTCTTCTTCTCACACTATATTCCTTTTTCATCAGTGGAGTACCAAATTTTGGTAAATCACCCATTGTCCTCGGTGTCCTCCACTGTCCCTCTTGTTCTAATTGGTCTCTTTTCCTGGCAAACCTCTAATTAAGCATTGAAGCCAAGCTCATAAATTTTTCAGCTGGCGGCATCTTCCCTCTCCTTCTCCAGCTTGGAATCTTCTCTCATAACCTCGTTTTCTTCTCTTTCTTAATCTCATCTTCCTTTTTGTCAGCAATGGACAAAATTTTGGCACCTCAGCAATTGTCCTCAGTGTCCGCCACTCCCTCTTGCTCTCATTGGTGTCAGGTCAAAAGATAAGGAATCAAGGGTGATTAATGGCGTATCCGTTAAAGTGCCAAAGCATCTGCCGATGACTTTTTCAGTATACTTGCTCAAGAAGAGTCAAGATTTCAGTAAGGAAATCATTCCATTAGCCTTAAGGGTCAAAGAGTTGGTAAAAGATCTAAAGCGAAGACCAGTAAGTTTAAGAAAGAGAACGCACCTGCTAAAGTTCACAGGATGCTAAGGAAGAATGTAAGGCAAACAAGTGTTATTTATGTATAAAAGGGCACTATCAGAAGGATTGCATGAACCGTAAAAAAGGCTACACTTACTATCATTCAAAAAAGAAGGTACATTTATTGCTTTTTATATATTCGAATCGAACTTATAGTCCGTTTGGCCAAGCTTCTAAAATCAGCTTATTTTGAGAAGTGCTTTTCTCAAAAATACTTCTTAAAAAAGTACTTTTGGTGAGAAGCAGTTTGTGTTTGGCTAATTAATTTGAAAAGCACTTTTGAGCAGTAATTAGTGTTTGGCCAAACTTTTGAAAACTGCTTCTAAGTGTATTTTCTCAAAAGTGCTTCTCAGAAAAGTGCTTTTGGAGAGAAGCTACTTTTTTCTACTTCTGCAAAACTGCTTCTGCTTCTCCCCAAAAGCACTTTTTTTTCTTCCAAAAGCTTGGCCAAACACCTTAATTTTTGGCCAAAAGTATTTTTGACCAAAAAAAGCACTTTTGGCCAAAAAAGAAAGCTTGGCCAAACAGACTATTAGCCGAAGTTCCTAATAGTACTTGGTGGCTTGATTTTTAAGCAACTACTCAAATGTCTACTATGTTGTAAGGATTCATCATGATCCAAATCACAAACCCATATGAGGACCTCTTTTTCGGGCAAAATCGTACAAAGATTCCAATTGAAACACAACTTACTATTTAGTCTTGGACACCGGACATTATCTTGATCTATTGCAAACTCTTTATGTTTTTACTTTTTAGGAATTTGGTTTCTCTTACAACAACTTGATGCTTCCTGCTTTCGTTTTAAGTTTGGACATGGATTTGTTATATAAACCTTATTCATTATAGCTCTGATGTTTTTATTGATGATTTATATATAAATTAGATATTTTAATGTGTTTTCTAAATTTCTTCTTCCTGTTCATTGTAATTGGAACGGGATGAAAGTTTTGGTTACTTGTGGCACAAAGCAGTGTCTTGGAGAGCGAGAAGCGCAAAAAAGCGACAGGGGTTCGCCTCGCTTCAAAAGCGAAGCACACACTTCATTGAAGTGAAGCGCAATTCTTAAAAAACATAAAGTAAACCTTGCAAAGAGACAAACATAATGAAATAACCGAATATATATATATATATATATATATATATATAAACAGAAATCAACAACACCTTATTAAATTAAATTTAATAACTGAAATCAGTAACATTTCGAATAAAAAGGAAAAAAACTGGAAATAATTATGTTTAATATACTAAAATCAGCAAAGCCACAACATTTCAAAGTATAATAATTAAGTTTATATGCTGAAATTTACACAAAAAATAATAATAAAGGCTAAATAAGAAGAATAAAAGGAAAAAAAGGACCGATGCCTGCCCTAGCACTTAGCAGCACTCGACGAGAATAAGATGAAATTAGAGAAAAAAAATGGAGAAGAAAGAAGAAATTACCTAGAGGATGGACGGACTTTTGTAACCCTAACAGCAGCAGCGATGCTCCATGGAATAGAAGAAGAGAACAAATGCCTTCACTTTGGGATCTATGTTTTGTATAATATAAAAAGACTCAATCTTTTGTTTTTAAAAAAAAATTGACCCCTTTTGACTGAAGAGATTGCTTTTTCGCTTCTCGCTTCTGCGTCGCTTCTCGCTTCAGGTGTTGAAGCGATCGCTTTTGATGATCGAGTCGCCTCAGCTTCAGAAAAGCGATGAGATGTCGCCTCGCTTCGCTTCTCGCTTAAAGTGACGAAGCGATCGCTTTTTTAAACACTGGCACAAAGAACTAGACGGTCATATACCCAATGGAATGTTACAAGGATTAGTAAAGAATGAAATTCATCCAAATACAAATTTTAGTGATCTTGTTGTATGTTTGATTGTAGTAAGGAAAATCAAATCAAACATAATGAGAAAGGTTATAAGCAGTTGCCAACTTCTTGAAATTATACCCACCGACATATGCGGATACTTTGATATTTTATCTTTTGGTGGAGAATATTTTTATCACCTTTATTGATGACTTTTCACATTATCGATATGCTTATTTGTTGAAGAAAAATCTCGAGCAACGGACACTCTCAAGGTATAACCAAATGAGGTTAAAAAGCAATTAGACAAAAGGATGAAACTCATTAGGCCAGACAGAGATGCTGAATATTACGGAAATCATAATGTATTGAGGCAACATCCAGGTGTACTTGCAAAGTCTCTTGAAGGACATGGCATATGTGCACAATATACCGTGAGAGGTATAAGGTGTAATCGGACACTTAAGTATGTCTATAGTTAGAAGCATGACGAGTAATTCCTCATTCAAGTATACTTCGAAAGCGTTCATCACTTGAGATTTTTTTCAACAAATAGGCATTATCCATAACGTAAAAAATCAACAACAAAAGGCGATACTATATTTTTCTCCACTAAAAGATGGAACATCAAAGCACATACAAATGTGTATAGTTTGAAGAAGCTGGCTACTTATTACTGCACCGGTTTTATTATGTTTGGTTTGCTTTCTCTTGATGCAACAAAACATTCAAGATCATTAAAACCTAAATTTGAAAGAATCTCATCATTTATTAATCTTACTAACCTTTATTCGAATATATGACCCAAAAGTCTATGCCACAAAGTATGCAGAATTTTTTTTGTCCAGTAAACTACTTTTAATTCCAACACTATGATGAACAATGAAAGGTTCGAAAAATACATTATGAAGTTTCGACTTATATAAACCATCAATAGAAACATCAGCGTCATAAGAACAAAAATACCAAAATATCAAATCTTGGAAAAGAAAACCAACTTCCTAAAAACTAAAGGAACACAGAGAGAGTATCATCAATTAATGTGATGTCCAAGGTCCAAGATCAAATGGTAAATCCATATTCCTTCGGTTGGAAGCTTCATACAATTTTGCATAACCAAGAATTCCCCGTTTGGGATTGTGCTTGGGATCGTGATGAATCCTTACACCATAGTGGACACTAGACACATGAATAATTGCACCAGAATCAAGCTGTCAAATATTATTAGGAACTTTAGCTAAATTCGATTTGTAAAATATAAAAGCACTATAACCTTTCTTTTCAAACCAAGCATTATGTTTCATACAATCTTTCTAATATTGTTCTTTATTACAAAAGTGATACTTTTACGCCTTACTTTTCATCTTAGCATCCTGTGAAGTTGCTTTCTTCTACGTAAACTTGTTGGCCTTCACTTTAGATATTTACCAGCTCTTTGACCGATTCTTAAGTATTGACTCCTCTTGTGTAAATATACTGGACAATTCACTAACATTTTACATGTCTTTAATGGCATTATAGTTAATTCGGAAATGTCAATATTCAGAAGGTAGCGAATTCAGAATAAATTTAACCGAAAAAGAGTCATCCACCTTCATTCCCATGGTCTCAACAACAACAACAACAACAACAGCAAACCCAATATAATCCAAACTTCAAGCATTCCCTGTCTGCTTGTAAATAATACTCTTAATGTTGTTAGCTATCATCATCCGCATGAAAACAAGACAATGGTCATCAGAAGTAAACATATGTGATGTCCCTATATCCATATTACCAAGCAAGGTAAAGAAGAGAATGAAGCACAGACCTTTCCACTTATCTGATGGAGTAAGGTGATTGTCCCTAAGAGAATACGGGGACTGAGCAAAACCCAACCAAACTCACCAACCCACCATGCGGAACCCATATTGTCACAATAAACCCATCAAAACCCAATTTGTCACCGGTTAAATATTGGCTCAACCCATATTCAACCCATTTTCAAATATCATTCAACCAACCCGCTTAAATATCGCCGGTTTGGGCGGGTGATTGAAAAGTGAGTTTTAATTGCCAGCAATAATTTAGAGTCACAGAAACAGCTTACCATCTATTTTCTCCACAATTGGCAGGTTGGAGTCACCTGTACAGAAGCCCAACTTCAGCATGATTACGTCTAGCCTTTGCACATTTGTAAGGTAAAGATAACCAACCTACAAGAGAGAATACTAGAAAAATCAATTTGGTAAGTGAAAAAATCATATGCACTCCTTACAAAAATTCATTAGCTTCTAAACTACCAAAAAACGAAAATATTTGATTGACTCTAATAAACAGCACATGACACATGAAAACACAGATAAAGCAGTTAATTCGCTATTCTTAAAGATAGGGTTGAAAAAACTGACAAGTGTTTCAAGTGAAGAAGCTCGGTTGTAAACAGCCACACCGGCACGCTTTTTCGTCCGAGTTTTGCCTGAAACAATATTTTTTCCCCAACGAAGCACACCCCTTCAACATGGAAACACATACACACGGTCAAAATCACATGATAAACATGAGGACTTTTTTCTTTGCTTTACAAGAAATACTTCTTTTGTAGTTTAACGGAGATAAATTAAACATTTAGCGGCCGTTTGGTTACACGGATTATGATGGGATTATCTATCCCATATAGAAGATAGGATTATCTATCCTGGTTAGAATCCCAGGATTACAATCCTGAGATAATCTGGTTTTGAACCGAACGACCCCTTCAAGGGCAGAGACATCTCATTCAGAATCCTAACAGTCTTCCCCAAAAAATTTCATCTACAAAACCAACATTTAAGTTTCGATAAGCATAGATTTATGAATTTGATGTAATGGGAGAGGCTAATGACATCATGAAAAAATTGGAAAGAGAAGTGCAGGAGATCAAAATTCACAATTAAGGATTTGGGAACTTGTATGTTTTCCTATTCCTCTTAATCTGTTACCATATCCTTCCTAATCAATCCATTAGTTGAGTTGGAAAAGAAAATATGGAACTCTGAACTCGGTTGAGAATAGAATTAAACCATAAATTTGTCAAACAACAACTGAGTTATGGCGGTGAAACATTGATATAACTATTCTCCTCCTGAGTTGGATTTTATTAGAAGAACCATCTCATCTCAGCCTAAGTGATCCTGCTTCAACAAACAAATCGCTTGTGTAACCCGTGTTTATCATCTTTTTGGCACAAACTAAGTTTTCAAACAGTTGTAGGCCATCAAATACGTTCTGCGAGGGCATTTTAGAAGGGTGTGGCAATGCAGGAAGATGGCTTGAGTATAAACAAGATAGGAATCTACAATTAATGAAATCCTTGACTTCATGAATAGTTTTAAACAAGATAGGAATCTACAATTAATCTCGAGTATAAACAAGATAGGAATCTACAATTAATGAAATCCTTGACTTGAATAATTGTAATATGAAAAGCTTATTTGGTTTGTTTGAGGAAGGAGAATGTTGCTCTATTTTGTAAAGTATAAAGATGTTAGCACAACAAAGATTTGAGAATCCCACAAATTCCAAAGATGGGGATTAGTTAACATGTAATCTCATATGAACATCCAAAAGGAAAAAGCCGGGCTCAAATGTAAATATCTACCTTTCTTCTTCTGACAAAATATTGTCATTTATAAGTTTCTGCAACATAGCATCCTGCAATGTGCACAAAAACTCAACAGTTCCACCTTATGAAGAAGTTGACATGAAAAACAAAAGTACCATGCATATTCAATAAAGTATCATCACATAACACCAAGATCTTAAAGGAAAAATGTATAAGGCGGGAAAAGAAGTATGATATTCTTGAATCCTTCAGTACTCAGCACCTTCTCAATTACCAATCAAAAGGAACATTTCTCAAGAAAAAACCTAAGCTAATTAAGTTTAAAAAAGGTTATCTTAAAACAACTGTGCAGCTGAAAGAGTGAATTATAACATCTCAAAGCATGTATACACAGTTGTCATGCAAGCAAATGCGAAATATTTCACATATTATGCAGTAAAATCATTCCTAGTATCTTTTCTTTTAACATCTCAAAGCATGTAATTAGTTGCAGAAGATTTACATCATTATGCAGTACAATCATCTCAATGCCTTTTGTTCTCGTGGGAGGGAAGCCAAACTTCAAGAGTCTTGATCCCCTTATAAGCCCATAAAGAGGATAAAAAGTATAATCAAGATGTTCCTAGTCCATATTTGTCTCCTATTGGAGACAGCAAATAAGTACTCTTAACACGGATTTGTCTCTCGAGGGAGACATTATACAAGATAATCATGGGAAGCATAGATCAATAATCTAGAATGAATCTTCATAAGGCCTTAAGACTTGTGAGAGAGTCATACTTGTGCCTCGCAACGTACTACTGCCATGACTCGATCATTGTATTCTTCGATGCTCAATGGTGGGAACAAAAAATGCCTTCTTGCATATAGCTGCACAGTCAAAAGGTGCAACAAGATTAGATATACAATTCAAAAGTTGCATCCCAAATTAAAATTTCAATTTTGATATTGTAGCTTCTTGTTCTAAAAGAATCAAATATTGCATTGGCCGGTGATAAATAAAGTATTAGTTCGGAATTGAGTTGTTATTAAATTAAGATGTTAGGATTCAGTTTGAGAAGATTGTCAGTTTGGGAATTATTTTTCGAGCAGAGTGTTTTGCTTGACATCTTACCTTATGAATATTATCCTTAGATATAGTATTAAAAAATGCAAACTGAAAATTCGTCTGAGGAAGCAAGTATTTATCTTTTATTTATTTTCTTTTTAGATAAGGTAAGCAAGGACATTTTTTGGACGACAAGAAAGCAGACTAGGATTTTGAGACATTATTTTTGGGACAAAGTACATTTTGAAATTGGGCTTTGCAATAAAGTACCTGTTCCAGCTTTCAACTACAAAAGGAAAGGCTTGAACGTTTTGTTTATATGCACCAAAACAGTAAGTTCAATTCGTGCCTCCAATTTGGCAGAGACTACTAGCATGTGTCAAGCTTAGGATTCCAGATCTCGGAATGCACTAAGGAAGAGAATTCTTAGCGTTTCCTGTAATGTGGAGTTGGACAATCCTAAGCTTCAGCATCCTTCTAAATCTTCTACCGCATGACCCAAAAAGGGGGAAATGTATAATATTCATAGTGGAAGATTTAAGAAAACAAAAATAGACTTAGTTGGGAGACTTTGTATGTTATTGGTCCGAGATAAGCTTAAAGGGAACGACATTGTCAGTTAAGATTCATATAGCCAACCTCAACTTGCTTTAGACCGAGGAGTAGTTGTTTTGTTTGTTTAGAGTTAGCTGGGAGTGGGGTTTTTGCTAATGCCAAATATCGGAGGCGAACTTTCAACCTAAGTTTGTTCATCCTTAGCGGTAGATTTAGGCGAAAGTCCAACCAAGATAGGATATAGCTGGTTTTCCCCAAATTAAGGGGCACGTGAACCCATAGTTTTTCTGCCAAACTAGGTGTTTTATATACATATTTCCTAGAACTGATCTAATATTGTTTGCTAGCACCCACGCTCCAAAAAGTCTGAATGGTGTACTTGGTTGAACGCTAAGTTATTTTCCTAAAGTAAGAGGGATCAGTTCCCACTAAATAATTTTGTTTACTCCTTTCTTTAGTGGTGCACCCACATTGTAGAAATCATAGATCTGCCTCTGCCCATCTTGGATGATGTTTCTCATTTTGTATAACATTTTTGAACTTGTCTCATGAGTGGCATATATAGTACGAGTCGAACTTAATTCTGTATCCTATATTAGTGCAAAAAGTTATCAAGAATTTTATTGATTAGCTAATTATCCAAGAAACTGTATATATAAAACAAACAAAAAAATAAAAAAAAAAGAGAGAATATAATCAACAAGTAAGATAGTGAATACAAACCTCAAAGATGCAATCTCCAATGTAAGCAAGTGAGGCTGCATTAAACACCGAACGAGGCTTCTCAACTTTGGGTGCACTTGGTAGCCATATGTCGTACCCCATATAGGTTTCATCCTCTTTCACTAGTTACATGAAAAAAATAACATAAACACAATCAATATGGACAAATACAATTATACAAAGAAACATATCAAAAATTGCATAAAAGAAAAAAAAAAGGAATTATTACCTTGGATTGGTTTAGGGATTTCACGTTTAAGAAGGTCCGAAACCGAAATATTGGACCGGGTGGTGGAAGGGGAAAAGGATAGAGTTGAATCAGAGGTTAGAAGTTTCTTGGGAGGAGTACGGTGGGGGGTATAGGGGAGTCTTTGGCTTGTGTCGACGGAGGAAGCCATTACTTTTGGGGATATGGAGAGAAGAGGAAGAAGAATCGCCATTGGAATTTAATACTTGAGCTACTCTCCGGGAGAAGTTTGGCAACGGATATTGTATTCCGCGGTATTTTGCCCCTTTTAGTAACGGAGTGCTTTTTAGAGTGTTAATTCTAAGAACTACCCCTGTTACTTGTTATATTTGTAAAACTAATCCCCTTAACTTCATTAGATTACAGTTTGGTCTTCTTTCTTTTCTTTTCCAATTACATTAGGGTATTATAAAGGAAACAGAAAAGGGTTAAAAAAAACCCCATTTACTATATTAAAAAAAAGAGTATTTATAGTCTTTGTTATACTATTTGTCCATCATTACTCTTGTACAAAACTGGATAAAAAGTACCCCTTCGCTATTAGGATCCTCTACCACGTCCAATATTATCCCGCAAGACTTGTATTTTATTGAGGTGAACGCCACATAAAATACCAACCTCAATATGTATTGGTTCATGGATATAAATAATGGTGAACGGAGCTGTTAAAATAGGACGAGTTAGACCTAGTATAATATAGGAAGTTGTATCCAAAGGCCTAACAACTTTTTAAATCCATCAAACTAATTTAGAATAATATGGACTATTAGTGCTTCATGCAAAAACAGTTGGATCATTTTAAGCGAAAGCTCAAGGATAGTGGACTATTTTGGATTTTTTTGTTGTACTTTAACCAATAATTTTGTCTTAAAGAAAATGATTTGTTTCATGGGAAACTAATATTTGCCTAAAACGACATCGTCCTGTGTGACTGCGGCTATTTACCTCAACAAGGGAGAAGAAACGCCGTCGACTGAAGAGTGAAGACTGTAAACAGTGTCATGGTCGATAGCCAATTCCACCTGAGTAAAGAGTATAGGTTTGAAAGAAAGGAAACTGTAGCCAATAATGGGTGTGTCTCCAAAATTATACGTCAACAAACCTAAAAAAGGTAATCACTATATTATCCCAATAATAATCATTCGGAGAGCGACATTTCAATTATTAATATCCGTTTTATATTCTGATTTACAGCGCAGCTGAAGCAACATCAGCAGCAACAGCCATCTTCTCCACCGCCGCCGGCGCCGCCGTCTTCGTCGTCATCGATGGCGTCATCAGCATCTGCGCGCAGTGCGGCTCCACCACCTCAGCCGCCTAAGGAATCTTTCGTCCGTCGTTATAAGTACCTTTGGCCTATGCTATTGGCTGTCAATTTCTCTATTGGAGGTTCCTACTGCATCTCTGCCCAATGCTCCTTAATTTCAATATAAAGTTCCGAAGTCTATTGACTTTAGACTAGGGCATTTCTGATCGCATTTTTATGGATCTGCTTTATATGTTTTGATTTATTTTTATGTCCACTATTGTAATGTTATGCGGAAATTTAAAATCCACAGTAAAAAACGCAATCAGGTGCTTGTTTTCTTAAAGAAAGATTCAAGCTTTTTATTATGTTAGTAAGCAAATTTCTCAGTCTTTTAACTGTTTTCTTTTTGTAATTCAATCGGAGTAGCTTTTATCTCATATAGTCATATTCATCAATGTATAAGAGGTGAGAATTTTAGTGCAGCTTTATTTGCATTTGATGAAAAGTCATGCTAGACATAGGAGGGTAAGAAGCTTTGACTAGGTAACTGAATGAAAAAAAGTAACTATGTCTAAGATTAAGGGGTTGTACTGATTTTGGAGATAATATAGAAATGGGAGAATCCTCCTTTTGTCCTGTAAGTAAATGGTTGTTTTCCTGTCTTTCCTTTAGCCCTTCTTGCTCTATTCTTCTAAATTGGTTGGCTTTGTCTTCATTTTGGTTCTTGTTATACGTCAGCAAACAATTTTGCATTCGATAGTTTTAAGATTGTTGTAATTTATTCAGCTTAATAATCACAATGTTCCTGACTCCACATAGTGCAACCAATATACATTTTCTTGCCCTACTTTTGTTTAACCATCCCGTATTCGTAACTCACTTACCCAACTAATCTAGATTTGTGCCAGGTAGGCATACTAAGGGGGTGACGTGCTCTCTATCAAGAAGTTGTCCATTCTCAAGGCTCAAACCTGAGACTTCTGGTTAAGAGTGGAGGGATCCCGACCATCCCACCCCGCCCCTTGGTGGTATAAACAATTTCTTCTCAAGCCACCATATAATGGTGTCCTGAATTTTGAATGGTGTGATTCATTTAGAGGCCTAAACCAAAAAAGTGCAAATCTGAACTGACTGATATGTACGACCAGTAATGCGACCACCTTTAGTTTAAAAGCCTTCACCTTTATCTGTTTGCACGAAATACTGAAATACTACCCAAGAATGATTGTACATTATGCGGTCGAGAAACTGCAATAACAGTGAAAAATACACGGCAATTCTCCTGTAAGCTTTTGTATTTTGTCTCTTCTCTGGAATGTAACCCCGCTTAATTTTGTGCTTCCCCATAGACAAGAGAAAACTTACTGAACAGTTCATGCACCATGTTCGTTGCCATCATTATGTGGTTGCCTGTTATGGATGATTATTTTTATTCTGTTACAGTGCTGATTTAACGTTGCAGGGTCGATGGGGTTTGACGATCTTGATTCATACACGACTGCCTTGAATAGTTTAACCCAGCTGATTAAAACGTAGATGGTTTAATCCATCTTATTCATGAGGATTGAATATAAATTGTTGGACAATCCAAATCTGGTGCAGATTATTTTTTGTCAAAGTAGGGGATTGTTTCAGAATTGTGATAAGAACTTATGAAAAGCTTAAATTACCAGTGATGGAAATCCTCAAAAGAGGTACATATTGTAAAAGGAACCATAGCCATACTAAATGGTCCACTTGTTCAACTGTGCTTTAAGCAACATGGTTATACATTTAAAACTGATCTGTATCTTTGTTAAACTAGTTTCAGCAAGCACAGTTATAATTAAGAAGCAAGGAGTATTGATTGAGTCCATCTAACTTTGTTAAAGCACATTCTTGATTCCCACTTGTAATTCGGTTGGCTGCAAGTGGAAGTCCTTTTTGTGCTTGCACTATACAGTATACTCCCTCCGGTTCACAATAAGTGACCAGTTTCCTTTTTCATTTTGGTTCAAAATAAGTGTCTAGTTATGTAATCAAGAAAGAATTCAATTTGTTTTTACAAAATAACCCCTATGTACATATCCCTAAAAAGTTTTCTTACTCCTCACATTAAATGTTTAATTAGGGGTAGTTTAGTCATACTAGGTATTTTTATATAGAATTTAGTATTTTCTTAATGGGCGTGCTAAAAGCAAATTGGTCACTTATTGTGAACCGGAGGGAGTATATCTTTAGTATATACATGTGACGGTAAGATGAGATATTTCTGACATTTAATTCCAAGATAGAGTTGTATATTTGTTTGTGATGAACATTTGACTAATTTGGCTGTGTGAAATGGTCTTGCACTCTAATTGTGACCAGAAAGAAGAAACGAAAATTGATGTTCCTGGTTACTTGTTTCAACAAGTTAACGCTCATTGCTTCTTTTACTGTCTCTTATTCCAAGTTACCTTGTTATCTGTAAGGTTTCTTCTGTCTTTTCATGTCACAACCTTGTGGTACCTGTACAGCTATATGCTGCAGGTCTTTCCGGTTCTCCTTTTTAGAACTCTGCCGCTTTTACCTTCGTGGTGCTTCATCTACTTTTGCAATTTGTGTAGCTTACCTTTTCATGAGGACAAAGAAGAAAGATGTGGGAACCGAGGAAGGAGAAATGCCATATGTTCCTACCGCCGCTTCAACTGCAGCTTCCACGGCAGTTGGTGAAAAAGAAAATGAAGTCACTAAAGAAGTCGCGACTCCACCTCCTGTGCTGCCTGTGATTGTACATGAGCCAATACCTGAGAATCAACAGCGTGAACTATTTAAGTGGATGTTGGAAGAAAAGAGAAGAGTTAAGCCAAAAGATCACGAGGAGAAAAGGCGAATTGACGAGGAGAAAGCCATTCTCAAGCACTTTATTCGAGCCAAGTCCATCCCAGTTTTGTAGTTTCCGACTCTTGACGAACTTCAATACTCGTGGGCGTGGATGAAAAACTTAATATTCAGGTTGGATTTTCATCTTTTTTTCTTTTTCTAAATGTTTTTTTCTTTTTCTAAATGTGAGAAGGTGCTGAAGTAATGAATTTGCCTCAACAATGAATCAAAATGCCAGATCTCTATCTCGAAATCTTTGGTTTTTCACCAGAAGCTTTGTAAATATATTTGCAGGCTTTAACTATGAATTTTCACTGTTTAGAAGACGTCATAGAGTTGTTATTGTCTTTATTCTATCTTTACCCAAATTGGAAGACTGATGTATTACTCTAGTAGAGACTCTACTTTCCATTAAAGATGTGGAAATGGACAAAAGCAGAACATCGCCTCCTAGTAAAGGTGGCGCATTGAGTCAAAAGACTCTTAGACTTGAAACTTTAAGCAAATCAGCTCCAAGGGACAAAATCCTAACAACTGCAAAAGGGGATTTGAGTTTACACAAGTGATCTTTAGTGCATTAAAATATTCTGAATCAGTTTCTTGAGCCACGAGTAAGAGGGTCCCTATTTCCATCTCGTGTTGAATTTGTTAATCGTTTAGACTTGCTACAAATAATCTGACGATACCTGACTGGGAAACTGGACTTCTTTTTTTCTCATCCGGTGTCCGGTACCCACCTTGGGCCCTTTGTGCCCGACTAAATCCGGATTCACGCGGGAAGTCTCACATTGGAGGAAAGCGTTCTCTAACAATGGTGATTCCACCACAACCCTTATTGGTGGAAACTGGACTTCCATTATAGAGAGTCGCACTATACTATCTCAAGGATTGCACTAATTAAAACAGCTAAAACCCAATTTAAGAAAGTTTTCGACAAATGATATTTGCCAAGCTGGCTAGTTGCCTCTACTAATTTGGGAGTTCCACATTAGAGGTAATTGAAAAAACCAATTACAATTTACAATATACTTAGGAACTTGTTGAGAATGGAATTACTTGAAGTTAAATGAGCTAGAGTTAAGCCTTAACTAGAGTTAGTGTAGATTGGTCATTAGTTAATTATGGTTGGGTTAATTAGTCAGTTAGAGGTAGTTATACTATATAAATATATATTCATTTATGCAATTCTACTCTCGTCATCGACATTCTCTCACAAAGCTTCATCGGTATAAACCTAGGGCTCAATCCACATTCAAACCCAATTCGATATTGTCATTGCAATATAGTTTTATACCAAAACTCAATCCTTGCACCCTAACTTAATTTACACCTAACAAAGACTATATATAATGAGACTACTTTAAGTATAAATATATCAATACCCTTTTTTTTTCCAAGTGAATTTATCTTACGGTAACATTAACCAACTTCCAATTGCATAATTTGCCAGAATAACTCTTATTGGTATTAAACTTCTTATACTTTGTGAAACCCTTCAAATATATGAACTGAGACAAAAAGAATTACCAGAAGAAAAGAACCCAGATGAGAAATTCGAGTATTACCCGTAAGACCCAGTGCGTATTTAAAATTTTCTCATAGCATGGGTAAATATAATTCGGCGAATTGATGATAAAATATAAAACTCGGAGGATTGGGTATTCTAAATTAGTAATGGATTTAGCCTAAATGAGGCAATTAACATGTTATCGATATTATGTAATAATAGATTTTACCGGAGGAATTTGTACGAATTGCTCGAGGTGAAGCATTTGGTACGGCACGAGTACCGTGAGTAGTAATCTTACCGCAATTTGTGTTTTTATAACTTGCATTATTTACACATGATTTTTAATATGAATATGTTACTGATTATTTTGAGTTGCATATGGGACAAGTCTTTTACTCGATATGATACCGAAATAGTTATTTGAGATGATTACCGTTGTTTTAAATATTCTTGTTGTCATTAGATATGTTTTACATTACTTGAATTTACTGTTATCGAAATGAAATTACATGATTTGATAAGAACCGAAATGCCCTATATTGTTTAAATATTTTCCTATGAGTATATACGGCATAGACAATTATAAATGAGAGTAGACTTTGAAGGATCCCGTATATGACGGTGGGTTCGTTAGACCTGGTGCACCTTGTAATTACCGATTACCGTTACAACCCTCGCTAGTGGGAAGATAGAACTAACATACCGTTACCGATTTCCCTCGAGAAGGGACTACTGTTATATTTGACTTCTTGCGAAGAAGTCCACAGTTATACCGATTACATGATTCGTTCATTGTCCCAAATTTTGAATATTGATATTATACAGTGGTTACCGAGCTTATTACTAAATTGTTAATTGTATTATACTACAAGAAGAAAACATGATGATACTGAAAATTATTTATTGTTTCTGAAAGGGCATTTTTATGTTATTTTCAGTTTGATATACTAGCATGTTTACTTGTCCCCAATAAAAACGGTTGTGGTTAAATGTTATTACTCCTGAGCTAGCGACTCATTCCCCGCTAATTTTTTTTTACAGAGACAGCAATTGACGCGGGCGAGGATTTCGTTAATTAGAGCGCACAGGTTGATAGTTCTTGGTGAGCCTCGCACTTGTTCGCGTAGGCGGAGATTTTGTTTATTGTTATGATCTTTTCTTTGAACTCTTAGAGTCGCTCTATAGTCATCATTTTGGTGTCATGTGTATTATTTTGTTATTATAGTCTTATGTTGAGTATCGTTCTTTATTATCAAAGTTGGAGATAAATTAGTAATTCTAGTTGTTAGTGGGTTGATTAGTAATGGTGGAGACTTGTTTTGGTTAATTGATAAGTTGTCGATTGTTTGGTGTGATATTAGGATGGTTGGTTATTGATTTTGAGACATAGAAATTTTTTGGATAGTCCAAAAACAGGGAAATTTTGTCCGATTTTCTGTAAAATACTGATGAGGCTTACTTGGGGGCACTTGCTCTTAAGTACAGGTCATGATCCTAAATTGGGTCGTGACAATCATCTCCTTCTTCAAGCTCATCAATGGTGAATGGAACGATCGACAACACAAAGCAGGAAAAGTTAAGCCACAATTACCCGTTGTACTTGCATGCCACTAGTACTTCAAGTACTGTCCTAATTTCTCTCCAATTAACCGGGCCGAAAAATTACTCTATATGGAGCCGTGCATAAGGAAATTGCTACAATTAGTCAAGGAACCAGCTCTATATCAGCTTATTTTTCAAAATTGCGTCTGTTGTGGGCTGAATTTGACAACTTAGCACCAATTTCAGGATGTGATTGTGCTAAGTCTACAGAGTTTGTTCTCTTCATGGAAAGGTTGAAACTCTTACAGTTTCTTATAGGACTGAATGAACCGTATGAACAAGAAAGGAGTCAACTGCTCATGATGGTTCCAGTTCCTACAATTAACAAAGCTTATTCTATGTTGATGGAAAGGGAAAGTCAACATTGTATGTCAAACTAATAGTGCGCAAACGAAGGAGGAGAATTGTCAGCTTTGATGACTATGAAGGGTGGACCAAGGCAAAGGCCAAAGAGAAACTTCAATCTGTACTATGACTATTGCAAAATGAAAGGTCACACTCATGGAGGATGTTATAAACTGATAGGTTATCCTACAGACTTCAAGATTAAGAAGAAAACTGGAGTCAATGCTGCAACTCACAATGTTACAATTGAAGATCATAAAAGGCAAGACATAGAGCAGAGAATATCAATGAAGCAGCTAAGTGTTTCACTGATGATGTTGTTCGAGGTCCATATTTCACACCAGAACAATATAATTAGATCCTCAAGTTGCTGAGCAAGGGCAGTGTGGGTGAGACTTCAACTAATATGGCAGGTAACATCAAAGCATTTGTAAATTCAAATAAAAAGGAATGGATAATTGACTCTGGAGCTACAAATCATATGATTTCTGATATGACTATGCTGGATAACAAACTTGAAGTAGAAAATTCTGATAGGAGAAAGGTACATTTACCAAACAGAGGAACAACTAACATATCACATATTGGTACTTGTAGAATAATCGACAAGGAAGTCTTAAATATTGTCTTATATATACCAGATTTTAATTACAACATGTTGTCTATATCTAAAGTCACAAAATCTTTATGTTGTTCAGTATGCTTCTTTCCACTTTTTTGTATATTCCAGGACCTTTACAGTGGGAAGGTCAAGGGGATTGGTAAAGAAAGAGATGGACTCTACTAGCTCTCACAAACACTTGGTGAGAAGGATGACATTATATCTAAAGTGATGAATGCAGTAAAAGAAACAATAGACATTGAGCTTTGGCATAAAAGACAAGGCCATGCCTCAGTCAAAACAATAAAGCAGTTGTTGTGCTTGCCCCAAGAAGTATGTAAAAATGTAGTTGACAAATGTATGATATGTCCTCTAGCAAGGCATACTAGGTTACCTTTCAATATCAGTAATAGTAGAACTACTGAATCCTTTATTCTGTTGCATATTGATATATGGGGGCCCTACCATGTACAAATTTTCAATGGAAATAAACTCTTCTTGATAATTGTTGATGATCATTCTAGAATGACTTAGTTATATTTGCCGAAACACAAGAGTGATGTTATTGTGGCACTGAAACATTTTCTTAGAATGGTTCATACTCAATTTGGTAAGAATATCAAAGTAATAAGGTCTGATAAGGCACATAATTTGTCAATTCATATTGTTCTCAATTATTTCAATCTTTGGGAATTATACATCAAAAGTCTTGTGTTTATACTCCTCAGCAAAATGGAGTAGTTGAAAGAAAACAGAGACACATGCTAGAAGTGGGAAGAGCTGTAAGGTTTCAAGGAGAAATTCCTTTGAAGTATTGGGGTCATCGTGTGTTAGCAGCAGTGTACCTGATTAACAAAATGCCTTATGTAGCACTTCAAGGAAGGACAACTTATGAGATGTTTCATCACAAAAGGCCTAGTTTGGACCATTTAGGAATATGTTTTGCAAAAAGGCCAAATGTTCATGATAAGTTTGAAGCCAGAACCATTGCAACAGTCATGACGGGATATTCAAAAGTAACCAAAGGATATATTTTGTTTGACCTAACTATTCATGTTTTCTTTGTGAACTTGGATGTAAGCTTTAGGGAAACAATGTTTCCTTTTAAATATCATAAGGACAATCAGTGCCCATTATTTTCTCAAGATGACTTAGTTCCTTCTCACCTTCCTGATTTGGCACCTTATGATGCTGAAATAGAAGACATTCCTTCAGCACACATTGATGTTGCAGTTCCAACGGATCCAACAAGTGATGCCACACAAGCTATTGCTATTGAACCTCAGCCAGATATCATTCCTGAGCTTGATCCACAACATGATGTGAGTCAAGATAGTTCAGTTCCCTCAATTCCTGCTGACTCGGACCTTTGAGAAGATAAACTAGGGACAAAAGGACTCCTAGTTGGATGACTGATTATATGACATATAATGCCAACTATGATCATGCATTGCCTTATCCTATGCACCATTCGCTCAGTTATGCTAATGTGTAGCCTCATTACCAACAATTCATAGCTGTTTTCACCTCTATTGTGGAACCTAGAATTTTTTAGGAGGTTTGCAAGGATCAACTTTGGGTAGAAGTTATGAAAGCTGAAATACAGGCCCTAGAAGATAACAGAACATGGCAGCTGGTTACTCTACCACCAGGGAATATGCCCTTTGGATGTAAGTGGGTGTTCAAAATCAAGTACAAGGCAGATGGTTCAATAAAGAGATATAAAACAGGGCTTGTTGTTAAAGGATACAATCAACAAGAGGGTATTGATTACAATGAAACATTCTCTCCGGTTGTGAAGATTGTGACTGTGAGATCTATGCTTTCAATTGCTGCAACAGAAGGATGGCATGTACATAAGATGAATGTATACAATGCCTTTCTTCAAGGTGACCTACCAGAAGAGGTTTACATGCAACTGCCATAGGGTTTTGCAAGCCAGGGGGAGAATACAGTTTGTAGGCTTGTCAAATCTCTTTATGGATTGAAACAAGCAAGTCGACAATGGAATGTAAAATTAACAGAAGCCTTACGAGCACGAGGATTTACACAAAGCAGTCTAGATTACTCTTTATTCACATAGAAGTAGGGAAGCAATATTGTGATTATTCTAGTGTATGTTGACGATATGTTGATCACTAGAAACAACCTCAAGATCATAGAAGCAACTAAGAAGAACCTTCATGCATCTTTCAAGATAAAAGATCTTGGAGAGTTAAGGTACTTTCTTGGAATTGAGTTTAGCAGGTCGATGAGAGGAATCTTAATGAATCAACGAAAGTATGCATTGGAACTCATTGGGGATTTAGGACTAAGTGCATCCAAGCCATCCTATACTCCACTAGAATACAATCAAAAACTCACTGATAAAAGGTTGGATGAAGTTACAGGAGTTGAAGGTGATGATCTCTTAGAAGACAAGGAAAAATATCAGAGACGCATTGGTATATTGCTATATCTGACTCTGACCAGATTAGGCATAGCATTTGTAGTCCAAACATTGAGCCAGTTCATGCAACAATCTAAAAGAAGTCATTGGGAAGTTGCACTAAGGGTAGTGAGATACATCAAAAAGGATCCAGGATTGGGCATTCTGATGAGTAGTGAGAAAAGCAATGTGCTAACATCCTATTGTGATGCAGACTGGGCATCATGTCCTAATACAAGGAAGTCAGTGACAGGATTTCTCATTAAGCATGAAAATTCACTCATATCATGGAAGTCAAAGAAGCAAAACACAATCTCTAGAAGCTCAGCTGAAACAGAGTATAGAAGCATGGCCTGGACAGTTGCTGAACTAGTTTGGTTGGCAGGATTATTCAAGGAACTTAGAATAGAGGTGAAACTGCCAATCAACCTATTCTGTGATAGCAAAGCAGCACTACAAATTGTAGTTAATCCGGTATATCATGAAAGAACTAAGCATATAGAGATAGATTGTCACTTTATAAGAGAGAAGATTCAGCAAGGATTGATCAAAACGCAGCATGTGAACTCTAAGGATCAGCATACATGCATTCTAACCAATGCACTTCTGAGATCAAAACAGGAGTACCTATTGTCCAAGCTGGGAGTGCTCAATATTCTCACACCTACCAGCTTGAGGGGGAGTGTTGAGAATGAGATTACTCGAAGTTAAATGAGCTAGAGTTAAGCCTTAACTAGAGTTAGTGTAGATTGATCATTAGCTAATTATGGCTGGGTTAATTAGTCGGTTAGAGGCAGTTATACTGTATATATACTGTAGCTACCCTGTTCAATATTAGTGAGCTCATTTTTGCAATTTCTACTCTCTTCACCGGCATTCTCTCACAAAGCTTCATCAGTATACACCTAGGGCTCAATCCATAAAAACTAATAGAACTCGGATTTACTGATCCTTAAGGATCGATGGGGGTAAAAGAAGAAGAATGCTCAAACAATTGGAGTTAAAAGAACCAAAAAGTTCCCAATAAAGAAAAAACAAGAAAGTACTCCCTCCAAAAAAATTATTTGTCGTTTAAGGTTTTGGCGCGTTGAATAAGAATTATTTAATAACTAACTATAAGAGAGAATTTGTAAAAATTTAATTAATTCCATTTTGATTTCTGAGAGCGATACATAATTTTAATATCAGATCAAGTTTGTTTGGCTAAAGCCATAAATAATAAAATAGGTAAGTGGTTTGGGTGATAAATGCTACATAACTTGTCCATTTCCTATAGAGATCCCACAATGTGCATATCGAATCAATAGCTGCCGCCAACCATATAATGTGATAATGCATCAACTTAGTGCATTCAAGAATTATATTAATTAATCACGAAAAAAGATCCAATTATAATAGTATGTAGTTGCATCAACCAGATACTCTAGTACAGAAGAAATATTTTCCAGCATTTTCAAGCTAAGATTTGGTTTATATATTAAGTAATAACAATTATTAAAAGAAACGTATCTAAAGAAGTTATGGAATGATGACAATAGAATGAAGCACACGCTTACACTATGATTATTAACAGAAATTAGTTAGGCAATTTGAACAATCATGGAAAGAAGGAATTAATATTGGGGCATGGAACTTAGTATTAAATATTCAAAGCCAATGTCGATGTGGGTGCACTACTAGAAATTCGGCAAAAACTGACTGCAGTTGACCGATCGATTTTTGTCGGTCAAAAACCTGGCCAAAAAACCGTCCGAGTCGGTCGGTTTTTCAAATATATATATATATATTTTACGAAACCAACCAACTTTGGTCGGTTTTCTTTGGCACAAAAATGCGGGAAACTATTTTTGAGTCCCGCAATTTTTTTCTCCAAGAAACCGATCAACTTTGGTCGGTTTTTCATTTAAAATAATATTTAAAAAAAGACCGAAATCGGTTGGTTAATTCAGCCGCTTTCATTTTTTAAAAACCGGCCGAATTCAGTAGATAATTTTATTTTTTAATAAAATCGAACGACATCGGTCAGTTATTTTCGTACGAAAATACAATTAAAGAATATACATAAAATAAAGACAGTCTTAAATAAAATGCATCAATGGTAGTGTCACAGTACAAACCCTGGTTGGATTCCCAGATGATGCATTTTTTAATTACATAATTAAAACACCGACCGACCAACTGACCGAAATCGGTCAGAAAATACTGACCAAAGTCGGTCGGTTAGTATGATTACCGACCATCACGAATCGATCGATTTTCGATCTTTGCCAATTACCAACTAATATCGATCGGTTTTGGCGGTGAATTTTCCCCTCTTTTTTCAGTAGTGGTCATAAAGATATAAAATACTCCTGCTTGCTTAATAACGGTCAAAGGGATATGTAGAAAATCACATGCTAATTATATATTAGTATTACAATAAAGTACTAAAAGGAAAAAAGAAAGGTTAGGTAGTCTTACACCTTTCTTTTTATGTGAAGGTTTGAACACTCAAATCAGAAGCCGTATCAATCAAGAAAGGATTGGCGGAGAATGAGATTATAAGAGAAGTTTGGCCATGGCTTGTGGGGTATGAATATGATTATGAAAGCTAAAGCTAAATTAGTTTTCTAATTAGAAAAATAAACTCACATGCAACCACAATTGTGCCTCATATATCATCATGAGCGTAAGACTTATAAAATATTATTTTATTTAATTATTACATGTTTTGGACCATTTAATAAGATATTATTTTTTCTTCTTTCCTTCTTGTGGATATTTTGTAAATAGTTTGATAAAAGAAAAAGGAAGTAGTTGGCCTTGTGGGATATATATAAGGTTTCCTTCTTGACCATGCAACTGTATTGTTTGACCCATTCCACACACAAGCGGCTAGCAGATTAGTACTGGCCACAACTTTTAACATTTTAATTAATGTATAATAATTAAAAAAGAAATTAATTAGTGTATAATTGTGGTGTAGTAGGATCTATCCTAGCCTATATTCCTTCCAATACAATCATATGCCTAGACTCTTTTAATGGTGAGTAATCACTGGATTTATATCACACAATTCTCAGTAAGTACAGAGTCCAAAAAGATCTACACAGAATCAAGAATAGATGTCAGTGATTTACCTAAAGATTAATCCTTCTCACTTTTGGAGAATTCTAGCAAATGGCTATGGCCTATAAGCTAGAGCCGAGCAAAAATAGCAGTAGTACCTAATAATTGGCCACTCTATTATCTACGGTTGTGGGCCAAAACCATGGGTGTGATATACGGTGACCGGAACCTTTTTGTTGTCTTTTTGCATAAAAGTTATTTTAATATGTATAAAAAAAAGTTATTTTTTTATATATAACGCCAAAATTCTTCGCGCTATATTATAACGGTGATTTTTGTCGTTAAGGTATAGCGCAGTAAATCCATGCGCTATACATGTTTAGCGACGGAAATCTGTGCGCTATACACTGACGATTTGACTGCCAGGTATAGCGCATGCAATTAAAACGCTATACTTGTATAGCGCATAGAATTACCGCGCTATACCCCCTTCTTCTTCCCCACGACCAGAAACTCCCTCCCCCATTTTTTAATTTCCCCACTAGTTCTGGTCCCCCCTCCCCTTTTCGTCTTTAAAAAAAATGTGGGCCCCTCCCGTCACACAAAACGCTAAGAACGTAGGTCTCACATCGTAGCAGAGCATCGTATTATTGTGGTTTCACTCTTTCGGACTCAAATTTTCAACCAATTTTCTTTCCGAAAATACTAAACCGAGGTATTTCGCTTTATTTTATGTCGAAACTTGTATAATAATGCATATTTGTTGATTTGAATGTGTTTCTATGTCGTTTTGTGTTTTATTTGCGAAATTAGTATGTTATATTTATCCGGACTTAGATATTAGTGTTCTAAAAAAATGTAAAATTGAGAAATAATTTTTTCTGTTAATAAAAATATTAATTAATATCTTTTACTGATTTATATGTATTTTTGTGAATTTGATGTGATTAAAATGTATTTATTGTTTATATTTAGTTTAGATTATTTATTAGCGTAGTAAAATATAGAACCTTTTAGCATAGTAAAATGTAGAGTATTTTAGAGTAGAATCCATGTAGTTTAAGTATCTCTTATACTGGTAGATGAAAATACAAACTTTGTATAATTAAATAATTAAAAATTAAGAATTTAAATTATAAAACAAACAGAAAAAATTATAAAAATATTGAATTTGACACACATAATTATTCATGATAGTTTGGTGCAACTGGGCCTCAAATATCGAGCCTGGAACCCATGGGTATATATACTGTACAATTAAATAATTAATAATTAATAATTAATAATTGAAATTATAAAACAAACACCCGAAATTATAGAAATATTGAAATTGACACACATAATTATTCATGATAGTTTGGTGCTACTGGGCCTCAAGTATCGAGCCTGGAACCCATAGGTATATATTTTTATACTTTGTACAATTAAATAATTAAAAATTAAAAATTTAATTTATAAAACAAACACACGAAATTATAAAAATATTGAAATCTGGATAGCTTGGTGCTACTGGGCCTCAAATAGCGAGCCTGGAACCCAATAGATATATATACCCTGTCCAATTAAATATTGTATAACTCTAAAAAATGTATAACTCAAAAAAAAATTATTTAATTTACAGATTAAACATACAATTAATGTTGTTTAATTTACAGTTGACGACATGGACGTGCCGCCCCGGCCCTTACTCTCCTGAGCTATTAGTGCTACAGGGCGATCATAGGTCCGCTCATATATGGGACAGAGAGTTACTGTCCCAGACTCTACGCGCTAGGAGAGTGGACGACCTGTGGGTTTTTTTAGGGATAGAGATCTCCGTCCCCGTGTAGTCCAGCGCCTGCAGGATACGGGATTCTATAGGATTATTCAAATCGGGCGGATGCAGCTCGACTGGGCTTTGATCACGACGTTGATTAAGCGGTGGTGACCGGAGACGCACACTTTCCACCTGCCCATTGGCGAGGCCACCATCACGCTGCAGGACGTGGAGGTTTTATATGGCATGCCCGTTGATGGCATGGTCGTTTCACTGCCTTTTTCTATAAGATCTATGTCGCATGCGCAGTATTTGGACATGTTGCAGCTTCTCACGGGTTTCAGGCCACATGACGAGACAGCATCGTCGGGGGCCGGTCGGTTGAGTTTGACCCCTATTAGACAGCACCTGGAGATACTCCACCTCGACATCACTGACGATACAGACGAGCTACATATTACCCGGTATACGGGGTTGTTGTTGCTTTTTCTATTTGGGGGGATCTTGTTCCCGAACACTTCGGGGAACCTAGTCAGCATGTGATTTCTTCATCATATTCAGTTGCTAGATGAGTTACCCTTTTACAGCTGGGGTGTTGTTGTTCTCGCCTACATGTACAGGCATATGTGTCGGGCGAGCATGGGCACCCAGAGTGACATTTGTGGTTTTCTGCCGCTTCTACAGGTGACAACATATTCGAATAATCTGTTCATTAGTTCCAATTCTACCTAGTTAGAATTTATCTTAAACCTTACGTCAACTTTGTATGTTAGGTTTGGGCCTGGGAGCGGTTCCTTCAGTTTCAGCCACCTCTACCACAATTACCTCCTAATGTACCACCTCTGTTTCTCCCTCTATCTAGGAGGTGGGTTCTCCGCCGTACACTTGCACGAGAGTATGATGCTTATCATAATCTCCCCCTCTGCAGGGATGTGTTGGATCTGTTGGAGCGCGCACAGGTAAATATGTACCTAAACTTACCTGGTATAAATTAACTTAGTGTTGCGCATACTCACGTTTTGTGTTCTTATTTAATAGTTCATCTGGATGCCATACAACGATGATTTCATAGATGGCCTGCCAGATTATTGCTCGGCCGACCGACTGATTTGGAGCACTTCCGCCCCTCTCATATGCCTCGATATTGTGGATCATCATGCCTCGGAGCGGTTACTTCACCAGTTTGGTCGTCCGCAGTATATACCGAGGGGGCCTATATGGGAGCCTACACATTATCATAGGGATGATCGTTCCAGGGCGGACGACGCATTTATAGCATGTGTAGCGGCGCAGATCCATACTTGGTACCATCGAGATCGAATGATTCCGCCCCCACCTACACAGATCCAGACGGTGGCTATTCAGAGGTATATGTCATGGTACCACCACGTTACCCGACTTTTTATCGGGAACCCCATTCATCAGGCTGGCGGTCGGTACGTTCCATACGCCAGGCGACACGAGGCCCTGGTATGTTTTCTGTTATTATAAATTATATAAGTGTAACTTAGTGCAATATATGTAGTTTATATTTTATACGTTGTGCAGGCTATTGGACTACATACAATCTATCAGATTGGACTGCAGGTGCAGAATCATGTCGGCGATCCTAAACCAACTTTTTGAAAGCACTTGATGGCATGTGAGCAAGGCATGTGGTAGATGGACCATTTCCCACAAGAGCATAACCTTGTAGATTCATTTACAGTATGTACATTATTCCCCTGATTTTGATGGATAGCGGTGCGAACTTCAAAAGCATTTCTTTCATTATCATACTGCAAAAATGAATGTCAATGTGCTCGCCGTCTGTATTTCTCAAATCTTTTCATCGGCACTGGAATAAATTTAACACCCCTTTCCATCAATGACGTTGCAGCTGCAGACCAACAAACATCTCTGCCATCTGCTTGAACGACATTCGCACCATGGCTGTGACAGGCAATCCTCTTGCCGACTTCAATAACCCGTTGAAAGACTCTAACACGTTTGTAGTGAGAATTCCCCATCGTTTGCCACCATCCGCATGAAAAGTCCACTTTTCAGGGTGATGTCGTAGTAACCAACGATAGGCTGCCTCGTGTTCTTGCATGATAGATTCCATGTGCCTCTGGAGTTGATGTTGTTGGTGGTCTGTTGCTTCCATCCAAATCAAATCATGCAGATCCTTGTTGGGATATGCCTTCTGGAAATTGGCCTTAAAGCGCCTCACACAGTAACGGTGGTAGGCATAAGGTTCTTTCCATGCAGGCAAGTTCTCCACAGAACTTAAGATACCACTGTGCCGATCATATATTAGACAAATACCGGAACGCTGTTTGACAACGTGCTCTTTCAAGTGATTCAAAAACAGCGTCCACGTCTCTTGGCTTTCATTGGCTCAAATAGCAAAATCTAGAGGAAATATTTGTCAATTACCATCTACTGCCACGGCTATCAACAACTTGATATCGTACTTTCCATAGACATGAGTGTTGTCTATGGATATTACGGGACGACAATACAAAAAACCATCAATTTCTAGTGTAAACGCCCATAACACGTAATTGAATATATATTTTGGTTTTCCCGGACTCCGCTCAAGCTTCCATTCAACAACCGTCCTGGGGTTAAAGTGCTGCAGTGCGGCCATGTACCTGGGTAGAGCTGCAAATGACTTATCCCAGTTACCATAGACAATTTCAAACGCTCGTTTTCTCCCGAGATATGCCTTTCTTTTGGTAATAGTATGGCCATATTCCTGGTGGACTGATGTAATGCACTCTTTGATTTTATACCTTATGGACGCTTCGAGGTGTGGAATAAGGACAAGATAAATCAAGTCAATATCCAAGTTGAAGTGATTCCCGTTGAATGTGTCCATTTCGCATGTGTGGGTGGGAATGTATTTACCCACTTTCCACATACCTGTCTTCTTCTTGCTCGCACGCAACATCCAATGACATGGCCAAAACCACCTGCAACAAACAACCTTGTATACCACCGGACTTGACTCACATACCATCATCTCACGACACTATTTTACATTGTGCATTTTACAAGACCTTCTTACGCGCGCTTTATCAGGAAAAAACATGCCCTTTGCCAGCACCGTTGGTCTAGACTCATCCCACATTGTTGTTCGAATTTCATCAAAATCCCTTGTGATAGCTTCCACATCCGGCATGCTTGGAAAGTTATCAAGGTAAGGAATCTCCCTTGAATGAAACGGCACTTGGGACTCGTACACTCTTCGTCTAGGGGGGTGGAGCATACTCTCTCGTCAAATCAGGTCCTTCCTTCACATCCTCCTCATCACCATCCTCTCAAGGAAAGGGTGTCTCGTCTCCGGATTCTTCAACATTGTTTTCATAATCATTGTTCTCTTCCTCACTCTGTGCATATGCCAAATATCGATTTAATACGTCGTGTTCGGGAAATTGAGTGAGTACAGGTGGTTCAACTTGCTCGTTTTCACTGCACAACCAACAAAATAATAAGCTGTTGAAATTAATAAATACTTTCCATATAGCTATGTCACTTTACTTACAAGTCGTAACGTGATAAAATTTCATGATCGACATTTTCATATTGGTGATGACTCCCGGGTGGACCACCATGATCCAACACACCAAAACTATGCTTGGGTTCATAACTTGTAAAATTCATATCCGGCCGGTGCCCCCTGTGAAATATATGAGCGTTAATACAAATTCAATACAACAAAAATGTACATCGTAACACAAAGGAAAATTGAAGTTTACCACTCGTCTTGTAAATTATGTAAAGCAGGAGAGAAATTATTTCCTCGCTGCTCATTCGCCGGCGGTGATAAGCTTAAATCAAGGCAAACTCTTTCATCCGGAACCTCATTATTGGGAACGTCTTCGACCTTGACGTACATATCCAACATTTTGATTACAAGAAATTCCTGGTATTCATCTAGAGTCCTCAGAAATTCCGCAAAGTTTCATCATCGTCGATGTTAAACTCCGAGTAAAAAGCAACCCCTTGAGGAGTGACGGAATACAGATATCTTCCAGTTACTTTAAGATTCACCGAACGTTTCCTCACACTCATTTTTTTGCATAACAACGATACCAATTTATCGTACTCCATTGTTAGTGGAAATTTAACATGACACTGTGGAGATAAACTGTACCTCACAGAGTTATTCTCCACCACCCCCCCCCCCTCAATATAATGAAACTCTTATTTTACGCTCTTCGACATTATGAAAAAATGCTTTATAATTTAACAAGTAAAAAAGTTTGAACGGGAGTTAGAATATTTTTTTAATGGATTTTTGTAAAATTCTAACCCCTTTATATAGGAAATGGCTAGCCCAGAGGGGCTGAAATTTGTGATGTATAGCGCACTTTTAATGTGCGCTATACACATTTGAATTATTGTTATGTCAGTTAACTTATTGGTGGGCCCAGAAACAAGTATAGCGCGGTATTTCTATGCGCTATACAGGTATAGCATTTTAATTCCATGCGCTATACCTGGAAGTCAAATCGTCAGTGCATAGCGCACAGATTTCCGGCGCTAAACTGGTATAGCGCATGAATTTACTGCCCTATACCTTAATGACTGAAATCACCATTAATGTATAGCGAGGCCGCGTTATATATAGAAATGTTTAAAAAAAATTACACGTATTAAAGTAACTTTTGTCCAAAAAGACAACAATTAGGTTCCGGACTCGTGATATATGTATACATAATTCGAACTGATCCTGCAAAATACAGTAAAAACTTGACGTACTTGTATTGGAAATAGCATGGGCTAGTCAGTTTTCAGACTGATAATTCAAAAATAGTCAACGTTTGCAAAGTCGCTGAAAATAGCCATTATTTTGCTGCATCATGAAAATTCCATCATAATATACTAGAGATTGGTGCACACTACTAAATATACGGGCAAAACCGTCCAAAAAACCGGTCAAAGGTTGTCGATAATGACTAGTAACCGACCAAAACGTGATCATCTACGTGTGGACGGTATTATGAAGGTCGGAAGGGCATACCGATCAAAGTTGATCGGAAATTACCGACCAACATTGGTCGGTATGTTTTAAACGACCATCTGACAATGTAATTGGTTTACCGACCAAAATTGGTCGGAATAATATTTTATTAATTTAATTTTACCAACCAAAGTTCGTCGGTGTATTAAATTTATTAATATTTTTATTAATTTAATTTTACCAACCAAAGTTGGTCGAAAAATATGTTTTTTTTTATAAACTATTAAAATTTAATAAAACCGACCAGCTTTGGTCGGTAATGGAAAATATACATTTTATAACATTTTATAAATTATTAAAATTTAAAATTACCAACCAGCGATGGTCGGTAAACTGAAGAGTGCAGGCAGTAAACCGACCAAAGTGGGTCGCTAATGTTGAATTTTGGGAATTCATTGTACATTAACCGACCAACATTGGTAGGTAATGAAATTTATTATTATTATTATTATTTACCGACCAAAGTTGGTCGATTTTCTGGGTTTAATGTGGCATAAAAGGCCTGTTTTGGTAGCTACACCACCTGTCAAATAAAAACAACATACCAATACCCCCAATTCACATCTAATAATCACCAATTCACCTCTTAAAACCCCTTATTCACCACAAATCCAACCAAATATCCAACAACAACAACCAAACATCCAATTAATTCTTTAAAAGTAACAAATAGAAGTTCAATTGAACATCACAATCCAAAACCAAGCAAAAACTAATTACAACAAGTTAAAAATTGTTCAATCTAATTCAAAAATAGTTATATTAGTCTAGTTCAAATTATATCAGGGTATAGGTCAACAAGCATTTTCTACAACATTATCGTCACCATCTGATGAACTTTCATCTACAAGACAGTATAGAGAAAGGTCTTGTGGAGGACGGGAAAAACGATCACGGGGAGGACGGGAGGAACGATCATGTGGAGGTTGAGCCTCTGGCGATGACTCACGAGACCGGGGCAACGGAAAAACTCCAGTAGAAAGGAGAGTTCTGATGTGACATTTAGGGCCCACTCTGAATAATGGTGGTAGCCGCTGAACTCTGCTCGAACACCATTACGACCTCCTCCGTTCTCGATTCAGGAAACCCTTCCGCTTCCGGGTCGACCTCTTTCGCGGCCCTAGACACCGCTCCTACAGGATCATCCCTCGTGGGCGTGCTAACGGAAGGCACCCCGCCGACATCACTCTCCACCTCTTTGGTGGGACCTCAACGCCAACACTATGAGAAGGCTCGCCCACCGATCGAACCACAAGGGTGCAAAATCCGAGCGAGGAATTACCTCGGTATGACTCGATTCGGGCAAAGAGTCAGCACGCGGAACCTCCCGATATCGTCTACCCTCATCGAAAATCGCCCGAAGCACGGGCCTAGCGGATGAAGCCGGTTGACGAAAGGCGAGAGCAGGGGACCTCACCCTTCTCACTCCTCTCTAACCTATTAACATAACGTACTCCTAAGTGTGAGCACGAGGCAAATAAAAACTTAGAGCAAAGGGTAAAATTATTAAGGACGAAACAGAGTAGCTTACCGACAGAGGGTTTACGCCCAAACTTCTCATGAAAACGTGCCCACTCATGGATCCCCGACATATGGGGCAGAACCGAGTTCACCCACTCACGAATATCACCAGCTGGGGGCAGGGGCAATCTCTCAGCTACATCAAAACAAACAAACGATCACTCGACGAGGTCACGAGGTATAAACCGCAGGTCGGCATTACAAAGAAAGAAAAGGGAACTTACGAGCGAAATTCCACGCCTCGGGGAACCCGACAGGGTTAGCCACCAAGTGCTCCGTATGGATGTAGAAGAAACTGTCCCAGAAGCGATGATTAGTCTTATCGTCCATTCCAATCACCAAGATCTTAGTACCACGGTGACGGAGGTGCAACAAGGTGCCCCTATGAAAGATGGGAACAAAAAGATGCATCATGTGCTGAAGGGACACCTCACGGCCGACCAACTCCGCATATTTGCTAAGCATCAAGAAGAGTTTGTATATGTATGGGGGTAAACTGGTCCATGCACACCTCATAGAAGCGACATAAGTCCATCGCCAGTGAGGGAAGATGGAGCGTGTACCCAACAATAAAAGGGTACGCGTAAAATGCGCAGTACCTAGGACGATGTATATGGACTATATCGCCTCCTGTCGGAATGAGTTCGACATGTTCAGGGATCCTCCATTTAGCTTTGAACACTGCAAGTGCCGAGGCATCCATCGTAGAAAGCATCGGTTCGGGATCATCCCCAGCGACGTTGTTGAAATCTGCTCTTAACTTCCCTAGGCGGGGCACCACCTCCTCTACCGTCAGAAAACTTTCGTCCTCCGTCAGGCTCGCCCCCCCTTCAAGGTGAAGCACAACGTTTTCCGATTCCAGAGCTCCGGTGACTTGTTCAGGGTTAGAAGTGTTGGCCATTCTTCAAGTAGTTATACCGATCGTGGGCGCGAAAGACAAAGATTAACGGTTGTGAGGATCGACGACGATATGAGAAATATGAACTGTGGAGGGAGAAATGCCTCTAGAAGTCTTCTAGTGAACGATTCAAGTAATGCCACAATCAAATGAGAATCCCCTATTTATAAGAACGCAAGGAAGCCATTCTGAAGAAGTGAAGCGTCGCCTTTTCCAAAAAGAGTAACGAGAGGCACGAGAAACGATGCGACACTCAGCAAACGTGTGCCATAATGACACTTGACGAATTTAATGTCATCTCAACTGACACACTGGTCTGGCAATTCTTTCAGAACGTCACATCATCGCTCCTCAGAGAAATGCTCCCTCCTCGCTTAAAACACTATGATTTATGTGTTGGAATTAACGAGGTTCGCCCACCGTGCTCGTCCAAGGACGACCACGATAGACAGAGTGGCTAACTGTATGGGCCAAAATCTGACCGTAGGAGAACGCCCCTAAAAGGGACGGTAAGGAAACGGTCAAGACATGATTGTGCACGCGAGACGCCATAACGTGTGACGTAACGGCCATGGCCGAGGTCGAATTATCGTAGAGCCTTTACGGCGTGATGTACATCATGGCATCTAGAGGGGTTGACCTAAGTTGCTCATGACAAACCGTTGTACACTGGTTAAGAACCATTGGGTAATGGGGAATCTTGAGTATATATAGAGGAGGAGGGGCTTTTTGGAAAGGGGCTTCCTTCTTTTTGAGAACATTCCCCGTGGGGAATTTCGAAGAAATCTAAAGGAGGATCCATAACCTTGCACTAAATCTTTGTAACCTTGACCATGAAATGAATAAAGATCTCTTCGACTATCGCTAACATTATCTTTCGTTTACTTTCTTTCACCACAAATTATAGCATGATTATAAGGATACGAGTTCGTTTTTCTCACTCAAAATGTGTTCAGTAATCCCGCATATCTCCTAAATTTTCCTATTTATGTTTAAGCGCAGTCAATTATTCTCGATCTAGAGATTATTATCTTTGGTCGGGATTTACCCCTCATTTACGTATTAAGTCGTTTTAAGAAGAAGTCAATACTTTTTTGGTAAAACAAACTTAATTAAGGAGCTCTATAGCGAGGCTCAATTCATACAACTACTTTGGTCCACAATAAATTGCAAATAGGATAGAAAACTCAAAGAGTGGGGGAAATGAAGTAATTAATTAGCTAGCAGACAAGCTAGCAGACGTCAATTAATTTCTAAGAATATGGTTTAGAGGCCATATAATATGCAATTAACTACTAATGAATCATGACTCATCCAACTCTTAACTACTCAAGTACACACTTCCAATTATTAGGAATATTATAAGATTTTTAAAAAAATACCTCTTTCTGCTTTTCCCTCCCCACCAATAACCCTACTCCAAACAACAAAAAATTACACAAAATCGTGTACACAACTCAGAATAATACACATCTACAAAACCATTATCAAAATCATTAGCCAAGATCAAGCAAACATAAGAAGAAGAAGAAGAAAAATTCTCAGATGGATAGTACCCTTTGGAGTTTGTTAGCAACAGTACTAATCCTCTTCTTAATATCAGCATTAATCATCATTTTTCATAAGAAATTCATCACCAGCCGTAGAGTGAAACCAACATCATCAATATACAGAAGATCAAGCATAATTCAACTTCCTTTGGGAAATCTTGGATGGCCTTTCATTGGAGAAACCCTAGAATTCATCTCTTGTGCCTACTCTGACTGCCCTGAAAGCTTTATGGACAAGCGTCGACTCATGTAAGTTTAATTTAAATCATATGTTGTTCAGTACGACGAAAGTCATTTTTCGAAAAAATATATACTTTTTTTAGAAAATAACTCATTTGTGTAGTTTTTAGTTGGAGAGTGGAAAATATATATTTCCCAAAGAACATATTATACTAAAGGTTGATATTAATATTAGCAAACTTTTTACGTATTATTAAAGACTGATAATAATGACTAAGTGCCGTTTACAGTTGTGATGTTAAGAGTTGGAATATCTGTCAAGGAAAAAATTTCTTCTGCCTAAAATTAAGAACAGTTTAAAAGGAAAATTCTTTTCCTAAAGAATATTTTCTGGCCACCAAACATCAAAAATATTTTCCGTCGAACCAAACACACTGAAATCTTCTCTACTGGGTCATTATGATCAGTCTGCTAATCACTATATATGTAATAAATATTATTTACGTACAGTCACGTCTCTCTATAACAACAGTTTTTTCAGAATCATTTTTTAAGTTACGTTATAATATATGTCCTCTATAACAACACTTTGTTATAACATCCAAAATTATTCGGAACAAACGGGTGTGTTAATTTTTGTCTGTGGAAAATTTTGAAGGTATGGAAAAGTGTTCAAGTCACATATATTTGGAAGTCCGACGATAGTATCAACTGATGCAGAAGTTAACAGAAGTATTCTTCAAAGTGATGCAAAGACTTTTGTGCCTTTCTATCCAAAATCTCTAACTGAACTAATGGGAAAATCCTCCATTTTGCTCATTAATGGAAGTTTACAAAGGAGAATCCATGGCCTAATTGGAGCTTTTTTCAAGTCTCCTCATGTTAAAGCTCGGATTACACATGACATGCAAAAGTATGTTCAACAATCTATGGCTAATTGGCATGAAAATTGCCCCATCTATATTCAAGACCAAGCTAAAAATGTTAGTTTCCTTTTCCCTGCCTCCTACTTAATTAACCATTTAGTTATCTTATTTCAAGATTATGCACTAATAGAATTTTTTTTTAGTATATTTCAATGTGTTGTGACAGGTAACTTGTGTTATTTTCAGGATATTAATTTCGCTTTTAATGACCCGTTACTTATTGTTATTTTTTAAATAAAAAGAATTTTATTTCAGGACGATTACAGGCCGACTAATTCGTTGTCCAAAGCTTTTCCTACCGTGAAAATTAATGATTATGACCTAAATCGTGGGTTTATGCTAACTTTGGATGAATTATTTTGTTAATAAAAGTGGAGTCATTTGTAATAATTATGTTTACATAATTTATTATGTTATATAATGTTTCTAATTTAAAATTTGATTCTTTTTCACGTTTTTTCTGTTAAACTATTTTTTTTGGTACGTTCAGATTGCTTTCCAAGTGTTAGTCAAAGCGTTGATTGGAATAGATGAAGGTGACCAATTGGAGTATTTAAAGAGTCAATTTCAAGAATTCATAGCTGGTCTTATGTCTTTGCCAATAAATATTCCTGGAAGCAGACTTCACCGCTCTTTACAGGCAAGTTGTGCTAATATTTACTTTCTTGGTAGGTTAGGGATGTCAAATGGATATTTAAAAACCAATTAAACTGATCGAATCGTATCGTATCGAATTATTTTTTAGGTTTTTTTAATAGAACCGTAAGTTCTTATATAAATTTATAACCGTACCGACAATTAGGGTAGATTTTTTATTTTATGAAAAGAAACCGAAAAAATACCGAACCATACCGTATAAATTTACAATGTGAAAAATATATTTATATATTAAATTTAAAATAGTAAGGCAGTAAATTATTTTCACGGGCCTTCGACTTATGAAACAATTACAAGCCAACAAGTAACTAAACTCAAAATCCTAATTCCAAACCTATTATGTTACTTCTATTGAAACTAAATTATTTCCAGCATATTCTCTAGCATGACACAAGGTATTGTAGCGATTATGTGTAGCAAACTACAATTCCTTTCGTGTGATTTAGATTTATCCTTTTGAATTAATCTTCTAAATACTTTATTCTTAAATCCGAACTTGGTTAATATCATTCCACTCGTGTGATTAATTTTTTTTTTTTTGTATTTGTTTAGCTTCTTTTACGATGTTGTAGAATAGTTGATGGATCTATACTCTAGCCATCTTTCATATTTTCTTAGTTCATCGCCTTTTAAACTGTAAAAATGTCTAGAGAGTTTTACTAAGTTCTATAAAAGTACGTATGTTATTGCATTCTACTTTTACTAGTGAATTTTACATGACATTTAAAATAATGACCGAAAATCGGACCGTACCGATAACGAAGAGAAACCGACATGTGGGATGGTTTTGAGAAGTCTAATTTTGGTTATACATATGAGAATAACCGAAAAATTGGTATGTACAATTTTTTTAAAATAACTGGTCGAACCAAACTATTGACACCCTTAATTGTAGGTAGGTGTGTCAAGTGGGCATGATGGGTTGATTTTAGGCCGTAACCACTATTGTTTAATGGCTATTAATTTCTTATAGCTATGATATACATAATTACTTCCTATAGCTACTATTCAATTGTTACGGTAGTGTATTCGCGTTGTTGTATTCATGAATACAACAGCAAAAAACGCCTAAAATCAGGGTAGTCCAGCTGTACGCGCATGTATTCACATGTATTCGTGCCATGTATTCATGAATACAACAGCAAAAAGCACCTAAAATCATGGCAGTCCAGCTGTACGCGCATGTATTCACATATATTCGTGTTGTTGTATTCATGAATGTAGTAGTAAAAAATACCTAAAAATCAGGGTAGTCCAGTTGTACGCGCATGTATTCACATGTATTCGCGCCATGTATTCATGAATACAACAGTAAACAACGCCTAAAATCATGGCAGTCCAGCTGTACGCGCATGTATTCACATGTATTCGCGCCATGTATTCATGAATACAACAACAAAAAGCGCCTAAAATCAGGGTAGTCCAGCTGTACGCGCATGTATTCACATGTATTCACGTTGTTGTATTCATGAATACAACAGTAAACAACGCCTAAAATCATGGCAGTCCAGTTGTTACGAATGCATTCACATGTATTCACGTCATGTATTCATGAATACAGTAACACCAATCACCTTAAAAATATGTATGTCCAGCTGTCTACGAGAGAGGAAAAACATATATAGCGTATTTTATGCCTGGTAGTATACACCATAAATACTTATTTTTGCTATAAAATATAAAAGGTAGCTATAAAAAATAATATTTTTTAAAATAATTTTGGTTTATAATAAATAGGTGTATACCTTTTCTATAGGAGATAAAAATTTTCGTCAATAAATGGGCGGGATAATAACTTGTCCAAAAGTTACTTGGCTAAGATGAATTGAGTCAAGATGGATTAAAATGGGTTTGGTTCAAACCCTAATACGACAATATTTAGTGCAAAAATTATTAAACAAAATTTTATTTTTTCATGTTACAATGGAATCTTGAATTGCTAAAAAAAATTTCAGGCGAAAAAGAGAATGGTGAAATTGATCCAAAGAATAATACAAGAAAAGAGGGACAGGAGTAGTGTTTCAACAGTAAGTGAAGACGTAGCTGATGTTTTGCTAAATGATACAAGTCAAGAACTAACAGATGAATTAATATCGGATAATATGATTGATTTGATGATACCTGGAGAAGATTCAGTTCCTGTGCTTATTACTCTTGCTATAAAATACCTTTCAGATTGCCCTGCTGCCCTCCAACAATTGACGGTATGTACTATTGTTCTTAGCAAAGAATTTTTGCATTATTGGTATGCAGCGGCAAATCAAAATTTTCATTAAGGAAAATAAAAATATAAAGAATAAACTCAGCAAGAAGACATGAAGGGGTGTCATTATGTAATATATATACATATTTAAAAAGAAATTACCAACCTATACAGTGTAATTTTTCGACGAAGAGCTGTCGGTTGACACTCCTTTGGTGCATGTGGCTCCGACCTAGGGGTGTTCAAACCAAACCGAAAAATCAAACCAAACCGATTAAAAAACCCGACTAGGTTTGGTTTGACTTAATTTGGTATTGAGTAAAAAAAGTCGATCCAAGCCGACATATATATATATATATATATATATATAAGACTTTATATTGATTTTTCTTTAAAAAATATTGAAATATTTGGGATCCTCTCATGTGTTAACCTTGAAAGCGTACATTAAGGAAAATTATTATTAGACGACTAAGAAAATAACTATCATGTATTACTAAAAAAATTCTCCCATTAGAATATTTTAATAGATCATATGTTTGTCAATTTTTTCAATATTTACTAAACATATATTCATTTATCAAAACTTTATCTATAACTCTAACAAAGTAAGATTGGAAGAATATTCATGTAACCACAAAAAACCGAAAACGCGAAAACTCGACAAAATCGAACCAATCCACACCGATATAGTTGATTAGGTTTGATTTTGATAAAAACCGGACCAACCCGATCCATGTACACCCTTAGGCTCCGCGCCACTGCTAGTACGATTCAATCGGTTATATCAGGTTAATTATTACTCTATTTGTAATTAAGGTTCTTATACAGTTATGTTATCTAAAAGATAACAACATATACATATTCATATAATTGCAATTAGCATCCTGAAAAATTAAACAAGGAACCTATTGCGATAGATTAAAATACTCTAGTATATAAGTTAAATTCTATATCATCTACATCACGACAAATGAGAATGACTCGTACTTGATTGTAATTCTTTTGATCAATTGCGATCATATTTCCATTCAATTATTACTAGAATATTTTTTAATCACATGGTGGTTGACAGGAGGAGAACCTGATATTAAAGAGGCTGAAAGAAAAGCAAGGAAAAACACTAGTATGGAGTGACTATTTATCCTTACCATTTACACAAAACGTAAGTTATTGATAATAATTCAACTTTCCGTGTAATTAACATAATTTTGTCATAATAAAGAAACTGATGAATAATTGGAATTCTTTTTTTTTTTTGTAGGTGATATCAGAGACTTTAAGAATGGGAAACATAATAATAGGGGTAATGAGGAAAGCAGTGAAAGATGTGGAGATAAAAGGATATTTAATTCCTAAAGGATGGTGTGCTTTCGCATATTTTAGATCAGTTCATCTTGATAATAATCTCTATGATTTCCCATTCCAGTTCAATCCCTGGCGCTGGCAAGTAAGCACAAACAAATTAAATTAGTATATGTTTTATTCCTGATGAGATTGATTTCGTGGATTTTAAGTAGCCACCTGAACTATATACCAAAACCGCTATTAGACACACTCTGAAAATGTTGAGTGTGTGAGATGATATTCGTCGTCAAGAAGTGTGTATAAGAGAAATTTGGTGCATAGTTCAGGTGACTACTTATGTATTTTGCCTTGCGAACAACATCTTTCTGGAGGAAAAGTTTTTTTACTTTGATTTAACTTGTATATATCGATAATATAAAAAACGACGATGGTAACTTTGTAATATGATGATTACAGAACAAGGAAACGAACAACTATAACTTCACACCATTTGGAGGTGGACAAAGGTTGTGCCCAGGACTTGACCTTGCTAGGCTTGAAGCTTCTATGTTCCTCCACCATTTTATTACTCAATTCAGGTACTTTTTCTGTAATTTGCAAATTTTGTGTCTGGTTTTGCTTTACTTTTCTCAATTTCTCATCTCAAATATAAGATTTTAACTTGATGTGTTATATTGAGTACGACACTCCCTGCTGCTTATAATTGTCAAACATCGCTTATAATTTATTTTACGTACGCCACTTATTGTATGCATGAAAAATTACATAATTGCAGGTGGGTGGCCGAGGAGGATTCCATTATCAACTTTCCAACTGTAAGAATGAAGAGGGGAATGCCAGTTTGGATTAAAAGGAGAGAGCAGACAACAGAGTAGCCACTTAATTAGTAAAGAAAAGATCATGTAATAACATCAACATGTTAGAAGAACTCAACACATTAGAAGATTACAAGTACTACGAATTATACTAGAGAAAAAGCTGCTGGTTTTGCAACACACGTGTGGACAGGTTCAGAGCTAAAATTTCAAGCTTATGGATTCGGTTTTCTAAGTTACTGACTTTTAAATTATTGATTTATATCTAATTAATGAATTTTTCAAGACAAATATAAGATTTGAACCAAAACTGTTGAGTTCACCGAAGCCGTAGCCAGAATACTGGGGACATTTAATTTGTCCTTTTCTTATGAATTTTTACACATATACATATACATATATATATAATATATATATATATATATATTTTTTTTTTTTTTTTATACTTTTTCTGGGACCCCATTAGACATTTTCACTGATTTTACTTGTTTTCCACTCTCATATTCCACCTCTTGTCTGTAATCTGTACAAATTTTATATATATAAAAAAGAAAAGGTGACCAAAAGGGCCAATCAATTTGTGACTATAAACTAAATATTTTATATGTTATATTGACCCATAAGCAGCAGTCACTTTCCATCTTTGCGTCTATGGGGTCATATACCAAGTTGTAGACATCATTTTAATCAATTCAATTTGGAAGCTTTAGAGTGAGTTTTACCTGTCCATCTGCCATCTGGTTTCAATTAAAAGTTTATTACTTTTTATAACCGTTTAACTGTAGCTATATGTGTTTCTTTATCTATTTTTCACAGAAGAAACAAAAATAAATTGACTTATAGTAGTTTTGGGCCTATCCTTATAAAAGGGACTATTTGATTTTGTTATGAATCAAATATCCACAACTAAATACATAAATAAAAGATCTGATATATTGATATTGAGCAAAGAAATTACACTGAAAAATAATAGTAACTAACGATAGTAACATAAAGAAAGGGATAGGAAAACAGAACCACAGAGAGAAACATAGGAGGGAGAGAGACCAGATGTTTTCCTTCCTATACCATTAATGAAATTTTATTACTAAATATGTGTATATTTTGTAAATTACCCGATATGTGCACTGTTTTTCTACAATTTTTATATCATTCATTAATTAGTAATTAATAGTAGATGAATCTTCCTAATATGGCGCGCTAAAAATCAGGAAAAGAATATCCTAATTGATTTAGCGACCTTCAGTTAAAATTTGAACGCAAATCCTTTATCTGATCTCTCCCGAATTTTTTCCGTAATTCAAAAAAAAATGAAAAGCTTCAACAACTGAAATCAAATTGTAGAACAATACCTCAGCAACAACACGCAATCATGTCCAAAATCTCAATCATGCTACAATTGAATGGGGAAAATCTGATTATAAAAAATGGGTCTCATCTCTGTATTTTTTGAGAAGAAGAAGGAATAAAGAAGAGGAAGAAAGGGGAGGGGGGAAATGGCGATGGTCTTAGGAATTATGGGGAGCTGATTAAAATTGTTATGTTACAAATTCTATGAAAGTTTGATTTTATGTTAATATCTACAAAATTCCTACATTTATCTACAAATAAACTACAAATAAGTTTAAGTATGTATAAAGCAGTATTGTTTTTAAGGGTATCTACAAAATTACTACATTTATACTACAATTAAACTACGATCTATGTTGGGGGAAAATGTTGACTACAAAATTTTCTCATCTACAAAATTTCTACAAAAAAAATCTACAAATAAACTACAAATAAGTTTAAGTATGTATAAAGCAGTATTGTTTTTAAGGGTATCTACAAAATTACTACATTTATACTACAATTAAACTACGATCTATGTTGGGGGAAAATGTTGACTACAAAATTTTCTCATCTACAAAATTTCTACAAAAAAAATCTACAAATAAACTACAAATCAGTTTTAATATTGTATAAAGTTGTATTGTTTTTAAGGGTATCTACAAAATTGCTACATTTATACTACAATTAAACTATAATATATGTTGGAAAAAAATTTGACTACAAAAAATTTTCTTCATCTACAAAATTTCTACATATAAACTACAAATCAGTTTAAGTATTCTATAAAGCTGTATTGTTTTTAGGGGTATCTACAAAATTACTACATTTATACTATAATTAAACTACAATCTATGTTGGGAAAAAAGCACCAGAAAGTGAAGAAATAGAGGATTTTGAAGTTGCTCAGTCGTCACTTGTATTTCAACGAAAAAAGAACATTATAAATGGAAGGTAAAAACTGTATATAATTTTGAGATGGACATCAACATTTGACACGTCTGAGGCTGGGCTTATGCTTCTCTTCTCCAACGGAAAAATTGAGATTAGGTGATATTTCGTCTAGTGATGTGACCAGATGTATGGGATTTTTTGCTCCAGAATATTATCATGACATCTCCTTTATTGTTGAATTCTGTCATGAATCATACAAGTTTTTTACTGGCTTAGATGTATGAGATTTTGGTTCTCTTTCAGAATTTTGAGAAGAAGAAGGAACGGAGAAGAGGAAGAAAGGGGAGGGGAAAAACGGCGTTGGTCTTAGGAATTAGGGGGAGAGAGAAACGTGGGATATATGGACACCTTTAATTAAGGAGTAAAAAAGGTCCAATTAATTAGACCCTTAATTAAGTATGGTATAGAATTGGTAATTTGGTATACTAAGTGTAATTAAGTCAAACCTTAAACATTAAGGGTAATAAGGTTTCCTATGTGGCATAGGAATGTAAACATTCCAATAAATAAAGGCCAAATACATAGGTGACCCCTTAAACTTGGCTGTAAATTTCACTTAGACAATTTAATTAAGTCTTATACCTATTGAACACTTGAAGTAAACAAAAATTATTCCTATTAAAAACACTTGGCATAGTCTTTAAAAATTCAAAAGCGCGTGTTGCCAATTGCTTATGACATGGAAGAAGTATCTATGTTGTATTGGCACGTGCCTTTAAGCCCCCTTCCCCACCATAAAAATATAAAAAGTTCATCAGATTTTTGTTTTCACTTTTGGTATAATTCCCCCACCCCCCTTACACGCAATTATCTTTCCTCTACTATTGTGTTTTTCTTTTTCCTTCTAAATTTTATGTCTAAATACCTCTTCTTCCTCTCCCTTTCTTCTTAAATTTACTCTACAACAAAAAATATTGGTACGCATTTCTTGATCATCTTATTTAATCACCCAACACCACTGACAATTAGGTGATGTTTCTTTTAATTCAAGTAGAAGAAAATAAGAGTATAAAATAAAAAATAAAAAAAATAAAGTGAATTGTTTGTCTTCTTTACAATTCGAAGTCTTTATGAAAAAGAAAAGTTTGAAACTTTTTATTTGCAAAATTATTTGGTGAAACGGTATGTGGGTATGAATATTTTATAGCTTGCTTCTCCGATAGTTGTTCCACCATTTTTCACGATGGGTCTATTTCTCTTTGTATTTTTTTTCCGTATGGGTTGAAGCAGAATGACTAGATTAATAAAACCTCATTGAACTTAGCGTTTTGTTATTTTGATAACCTGCTTTAGATCCCTTTTTAGATTTGTATACTTTTGATAATTGATTTTTGTCTCAACTTCAAATAAAATATCTCTGCTGGCAATGGTTCAAACTCAAAAATGGATTTTGCAGTAATTATTTGAATTAAAAAGGAAGAGAAAAAGTTTGGAGAAAAAAGAGAGGCAAGAGCAAGAAAGAAAAAAGGATGTATACGTGCCTATTTTCAGGTGAAAACACGTGAATTGCCACATCAACATTGTGTGTCTAATAGGAATAATTCTTGTTTACTTCAAGTGTTTAATAGGTATAAGACCTAGATAAAGTTCCTAAGTGGAATTTACTGCCAAGTTTAAGGGGCCACCCATGTATTTGGCCACAAATAAAACAGTAAACTTTCTGAAAATACAGAAACAAAAAGTTAGTAGAAGTAGAACGTCAAAATAAATTCTAAAAATAGTATAAGAATAAAGTGAGCCCACTGAATACACAGTGTGTCTTTAAGAAAATTATTTCCCTCAAGTACCCGAGGTTTTGTAATATATCCTCCAAGGATAGAACGATTTAACTCACCAGCGTATCGGTACCTAAAACTCCGATGATCGGCGAACCACTAGATGGTTGTAAAACACACTGGAATATTTTGTGCAGAAGAAGAAGAAGATGATGAGAAAATTTTAGTAAGTAAAAATTATGGGGATTCAAGGCATATTAATAGCCAAATTCGTACTGTTTCTGAAAGGGCCGGACCGGACCCGCGATCGAAGCCAAAGCCGAGCCGAGCGAGAGAGCGAGCGAGCGACGACGATGGCGCGAGGCTTTCCTTATTCTCAACTCTTTAAGATCTAGAAGAAGAGCTTCTCTATATATACACATAGATTTTCTTTCCTTCTTCCAATGAGAGACAAAATGCACTAATTCAAAATTTCACTTCCTTCCCTTTGTTTTTCCACCATTTTCCATTTATTCTCTTTAAACTACACCAAGCTTAAAATTAAGTTATACTAAGCTTAAAGACCAATAATCCTCCACATGAATGGGGAATGGCTATAAAATAAAGGAATGCACGGACGTGTGTGTGTTTTACATGCAAAAATTAATTACATCTGGATAAGTAGGTTTCCCTTTGAACTTTCCGTAGTGAACTTATATCATATATACTCGGTCAATCGGTAGATTTGATATCTTTGAACCGTCGAGCTTTTTTGCATACCAAGACAACATAAGTCACACAGTCAATCCTTAACCATCTATGGTTCTCACGGTTGTGTTCGTTTTAGCCATGAACACCGCCTGGTTTCATGAGTGCTTAGAGAATGGGCATTTACTTTCATTCCTCTTGAAGTGACTTACACTTCACACTCACATAGGTGATTCCTAAACATGTAATCCTAAAGCATTGCAAATCATTAAAAAGCTTTAAGCTTTATTGACTCGTCAAAAAAGCCTTAATGCTTTTGAACATTGTCTTCATCACGAGAATGGGTTGAGTTATTTGACAATGTTGAACCGTCATTCATAACTTTGTTTGATCTCTTTGAACCTAGATCTTGGGATCTCCAGTCTACTAGGTAGAGTTACCGCCATGATGACTTGTCTTAGGCCTTAACCCCATTCCGTTTGATGATCTTTCAACCGCCTCTTTAGATAGGCCTTTTGTAAGTGGACCCGACACGTTATCTCTTGACTTTACATAGTCAATTGTGATAACACCACTAGAGAGTAGTTGTCTAACGGTATTATGTCTCCGTCATATATGACGAGATTTTCCATTATACATAACGCTCCCCGCCCTGCCTATTGACGTTTGACTATCACAATGTATACAAATAGGTGCCAAAGGTTTGGGCCAAAATGGAATATCTTCCAAGAAATTCCGGAGCCATTCAACTTTTTCACCGGCCTTATCTAAAGCTATGAATTCAGATTCCATTGTAGAACGGACGATGCACGTTTGTTTGGATGATTTTCAAGACACTGCTCCACCCCTAATTGTGAAAACATATCCACTCGTGGATTTAACTTCAGATGATCCGGTGATCCAATTTGCATCACTATATCCCTCGATCACGGAGGGATATTTGCTATAATGCAACTCATAATTTTGGGTATATTTCAGATACCCCAAAACTCGTTTCATTGCCATCTAATGTATATGATTGGGATTACTTGTAAACCGACTTAGTTTGCTAATAGCATATGCTATATTAGTTCACCTTCATTCTTTTGAAGTGCATAACTCACGTCAATTGGAGTCTTGGCAATTTTGAAATCCAAATACTTGAACTTGTCAAGTACCTTTTCTATGTAGTGAGATTGTGATAATGCTAGACCTTGTGGAGTCTTGTGAATCCTGATTCCTAAGATCACATCAACAACTCCTAAGTCTTTCATGTCGAATTTGCCAGCCAACATGCGCTTTGTAGCATTTATATATGCCATACTTATGTTCATTATCAACATGTCATCAACATATAAACAAACAATGACTTCATGACCTGGAGTGTTTTTAATGTAAACACATTTGTCGCACTCGTTGATTTTAAACCCACTTGCCAACATTGTTTGGTCAAATTTGGCATGCCATTGTTTGGGTGCTTGTTTAAGTCCATAAAACGACTTAACAAGTTTGCACACTTTCTTTTCTTTACCAGGAACCACAAAACCCTCAGGTTGTTCCATGTAAATCTCTTCCTCCAATTCTCCATTTAAGAAAGTTGTTTTAACATTCATTTGATGGATTTCAAGACCATACACGACCGCTAATGCCACTAACACCCTAATATATGGTATGCTCTTTACTGGCGGGTAAGTGTCAAAGTAATCAAGGCCTTCCTTTGTCTATAACCTTTGACAACAAGTCTTGCCTTATATTTGTCAATAGTACCATCAACTTTCATTTTCCGTTTAAAGATCCATTTCGAACCTAAAGGCTTATTTCCAAGAGGAAGATCAACCAATTCTCATGTATGGTTATCCAAAATTGATTGAATCTCACTATTGACTGCCTCTTTCCAAAACACAGAATCAGAAGACGACATAGCTGCTTTAAAAGTTTGAGGTTCATTTTCAAGCAAGAATGTCACAAAATCGGGTCCAAAGGAAGTAGATGTTCTTTGACGTTTGCTACGCCTTGGATCTTCTACATTTGGAGTAATTTCCTTTGGCTCTTCCCGAGGTCGTTTAGGTTTTTCACTTAACGACTCGCATTCAGTTTTATACGGATAAATGCTTTCGAAGAATTCAGCATTATCTGATTCCATTACCGTATTAACATGAATCTCGGGATTATCATATTTATGAGCCAAAAACCGACATGCTTTATTGTTTGTAGCATATCCAATGAAAACGCAATCTACTATTTTTGGTCCGATTTTAACACTTTTAGGTAAAGGAACTTGTACCTTTGCTGGACACCCACACACTTTGAAATATTTCAAGTTGGGTTTTCTTCCTTTTCAATTTTCATATGGAAAAGATTGCGTTTTGTTGTGGGGTACTCTGTTGAGTATTCGGTTAGTTGTACGGATAGCTTCCCCACCACAAACTCTGCGGTAATCCAGAACTTATTAATAAAGAATTCATCATTTCCTTTAATGTCTTATTTTTCCTTTCCGCAATTCGGTTGGATTGAGGTGTGTAAGGTGCAGTAGTTTGATGGATAATTCCATATTCGAACATATTTCTGCAAACGGAGATTCATATTCTCCACCTCTATCACTTTTAATCATTTTGATCTTTTTATTCAATTGATTTTTCACTTCATTCTTGTGCTTAAATGCTTCAATTGCTTCATCCTTACTATTAAGGAAATAAACATAACAATATCGAGTGCAATCGTCAATAAAAGTAACAAAATACTTTTTCCCACCTCGAGATGGTGTTGACTTCATATCGCAAATGTCAGTATGAATTAAGTCTAATGGATTTGAATTCCTTTCAACAGACTTATAAGGATGTTTTACAAACTTAGATTCAACACATATTTGACATTTCGATTTATTACACTCGAATTTAGGCAATACTTCTAAATTAATTAACTTCCGCAAGGTTTTATAATTGACATGTACCAAACGAATATGCCATAAATCATTTGACTCCAACAAATAAGAAGAAGTTTAAATTTTATTCATACTGTCAACAACCATTACATTTAGTTTGAAAGGGCCCTCCGTGAGTGTAACGACCCGGTCGGTCGTTCCGTAGAATTTGCATTATTATTGTTGTTATTGCCTTGTCATAGGTTGGTTATGCTGTTTATGATGTGTTAGAGTCGGTTGGCTCGGGTTCAGAATGGCTGTAGTGAGAATTGAGACATTTAGTCTCTAAAAATAGCTTTGTAGTTGGAAAAGTCAATTGAGAGTTGACTTATTGGTAAACGGCCTCGGAATACGGATTATATGGCTCATATATCTTCATTAGGTGATTTGGGACTTAGGAGTGTGTTCAGAATAATTTTGTGATGTCCGGTGTAGA
>ML295970.1:0-26366 GCA_005239495.1 Nicotiana undulata | reverse complement strand
ATTTTAGAAATATCAAAGTTCTTAGGCTTGAATCCGATGTAAAATTGGTGTTTTGATGTTAATTTTAGTGTTTTGAGAGTGCAACTAAGTTTGAATGATCATATGGGATGTGTTGGTATGTTTGGTTGGGGTCCCGAGGGGCTCGGGATTGACTTCAGATGGTTAGCGAGAAGTTTGGAACTTGAAATATGCAGCTTCAGCTGCTGGTGCTGGTGTAACCGCACCTGCGGGCCCGCAGGAGCGAGCGGAGCACAGCAGGTGCGGAAGTGAGGGTCTCAGAAGAGGATCGCAGGTGCGGGAGTAGGATCGCACCTGCGAAGTCGCAGACGCGGAGAAGAGGCCGCAGGTGCGGAACCAGTGTTCAGAAAAATATAAGATAAACCCTCCGCGACTTAAATATATTTTCACACCATTGTTGTACGGAAAAGAGCTTTTGAGACGATTTTTGAAGGGGAAAATCCTTTTTCTTCATAGAGGTAAGTGTTTTGATCATTAAAACTCGTTTATGGGTGATTATAGAGCATAATCTCATCATTTAATTCATGAAAATCAGTAAACAAAATTGGGTTTTAGGGCTGGAGATTATGAGACCTTTAAGGGTCGATTTGAGGGGTCAAACGAACTCCAATTTTAGTGTTCTTTATATGTGCGGACTCGTGAGAGGACGAAGAACACTTTTGTATAAAAATTTCTGAGTTTTGGGATGCGGGTCCGAGGGTCGGGTTTTGACCAGTTTCGGACTTTGGGTTAAATTTGATATTTTTCGATTGGAAATTGTTCCTTAAGAACATATTGATGATAAAAATCTGAACTTGGTAGATTTGGAGCCTTCAGAGGTTGATTCGAGAGGCTAGCGCATTGCGGAATAGTTCCGGGCTAGTTTTGAGGTAAGTAATGTCTTTAAATCCCGTCCTGAGGGTATTAAACCCCAGACTATGCACCCTTTCACGGGTTTTGAAATGAAAAGGTGGAAACTTTGGAAACATCTTTCCTACTTAGGCAACTATTGAGTTGCGAAATCAATTTGTAAGCCTTTGCTTAATTAGTATTTATATATTATGATATGTTTTGGGCTGTAAGCCATGTTTGGGGCCTAGTGCCGACTTGTTTACTCCTTGGGGGTGGTGTTTACTATGTTTTCTTCACTCGTATGTTATGATTTTTCACTCAGTCTTTTATGTGAAATTGTTTTGACACTCATAGTATTTTGATACTACTTCTTGAAAAGAAAACACTATTTTTGGGTTGAGAACCCGGTATATTTATGGCCTGAAGGGCAAATTGAGAGTGTCTGACTAAGTGAGGTTGTTGGCCTATATTGTGAGGATGTTATGATATGAGTGAGGTTTCTGGACTACATTGTGAGGATGATATGATATGAGTGAGGATGCGGGCCTATATTGTGTGTGATTTAGGCCATGATGTGGCTTATTATAGCGCTTGGGCTGTAGGAGCCCCTCCGGAGTCTGTAACACACCCTCAGTGAGCGTTGGTACCGATTGAGTGATGCCCGCGGGGCTTATGATGAGTGATGGTGAGAATTCCTGATGGGCAGAGTGATTGTGAGGTTGCTTGATGGGCTGATACCGAAAAAAATTGTTACGAGAAATGATTATCGCCCAAGGGGCAGTTTTATGATGATTTTACTAAGTTTTCAAACTATGATTTACTTCGTTTTCAAACTGGTTTTACTGAGAATTTTATTGAGATATACTGATATTGCACTTGTTTCCAAGGGATTTCTGGAAACTGATTTCGAACTTATTATTTGATGAATACTACATGGTGACTTGGTGTTTTACTGGTTTGTGGAATTGTGTACCTGTTCTGTGTGTTTATATTTCTCAAACTGTAATTTATTTTCATTACTACTGAATTGGCGTACTCATAAAGACTCCCTGTGCCTCTGTGCACAGATCCAGGTACTAGCTCGCAGCAGTAGCTAACGCAAGTTCGATAGCAGCATTTCACGGGATTTCGAGGTAGCTGTCCAGCGTCCACAACTTCTCCATTTTCCTTCCCTATTTAGATTTAGTATTTGATTCAGAGACATATATTATAGTTTTAGCAGAGTTAGATTTATTTATTCTTAGATGCTCATGACTATTGACTCCAGTTCTTGGGAGGTTGGTTAGACTATTATTGGGACGTTAAGACTTAATTATATTAATCGATTCTATGGTTGCATGCTTATTATTAAATTGTGAACTCTTATAATTGAACAAAAGCGTAGTAATGTGATGGTTGGCTAGCCTAGTTCCATGATAGGCGCCATCACGGCCTGGTAGGATTTGGGGTCGTGACAAGTTGGTATCAGAGCTCTAGGTTACATAGGACTCAACGGTCATGAGCAGGTTTAGTAGAGTCTTGCAGATCGGTACGGAGACATCTGTACTTATCTTCGAGAGGCTGCAGAACCCTTAGGAACATTCCACATTCTCGACATCTTATCGTGTGAATCCAGTTATTCAGCCAAAAGCGTAACTCTTTGAATTCCTTTCATGTATTCGAATGCGCACGCGAGCGCTTGGTATCAGTTGTGCGTCGGCGGCTTGTGACTTCCATGGGTGAGATGTGATTTTTAACATGTTAATAATGGGCCAGTCGGAAGGACTTGAGGCCGGATTTTGTCTGTGGCTTGAGTGTTGAGATTTCATTTGGGTGAGCACATGTGTTGGGGGACTTATATGTCCGTTTGTGTCCTTATTGATGGAACTTTGTGACTAGATGACTGGTGAGTGTGTTCGGACAATTAGATGTATTCAGGTTGTTTGATTGTGACCAAAATGAATTAGCGGGAGATGTGGCAAGAACCATTGATTATTTGACTTCTGTATTGAGTTAGAATATGGCTTCGAGTTATGAGTATTGAAGGACCTCTCGTGTAGTTTAGTTGTGGAGTGAAGTGGGTTTTCCTGTTATGCTCTGAGTTGCTGTGATGTCTTTTGAGCTGACCAATGCCCCAACATCGTCTATGTATTTGATTGTCGGTGTATTCAGCCGTATTATAACTCCTTTGTTTTTATATTTATTGATGGCATCCTGTTGTACTCTCATAGCCAGGGATAGCATACTCGGCATTTGATGATGGTATCACAAGGATATAGGGAGGAGAAGCTTTGTGCGAAGTTCTCCAAGTGTGAATTGTTGGCTTAGTTCAGTAGAATTCTTGGAACCCGTGATGTCCAGTGAAGGTATCTATGTGGTCAGACGAGTGTGAGTAGAGCTTCCAGAAGCTCAAGAATTCCTTGGCCACAACTCCAATGTTAATGTTGCCATCAGCTTCAGGTTCTTATACCGCTTAATGGGATGTCTTGGGGGCAGGCAATGGTTGTGTTCTAATATAGGAAGGTATAGTAATTGCGTGATGGCTATGATTTTCGGAAGATATAGGGAGATAGTATTTTGAGATTAAGAAGGTAGGGGTATCTTATGTGGGTTGTCTTGAGGTGTGTGACCCTTATGTATATCTGTAGCAAGTTCTTTCTACCAGTAGATGATGTATGTTGTAATTTGATTTTAGATCGCTTGTGGGAGTTGGCATGATCATTACAATGGTGAATGCGAGAATTACATACGAGTTGAGGGTTAGATGGTATGGGTCATATGATCGTATGAAGGATTTAGTTGAATCCCACCACAGTATGGTGGCAGTGATAATGTGTGGGCGTCGTGAGTTATTGTTTGTCTTGATCTTTGGCTTGGAGACAAGTGGGGGAGTTCGCTATTGATAAGTTGATTACACGATTAGGTGTCATATTGGTTTCGGTCCGAAGTATGTTGGTGAATCAGTTATGACTTGTAGAGGTGAAATTTAATGAATGATCGGGTTGTACTTGAAAGGGTAGTGGGTGCAATGTATGAGTTTGCTTGTTACTTCCAAGGTGTGGATTACTTTCTTAGTATATGGATTGCAAGCGAGGTCAGGTCGTTATGTTTACTTGGTTAGTGTAATAGAAATTGCGTAGAGTAAATGACGTTCGAGAATGGTTCAGACGGATTCAAGGTTATATGTAGCGATCAAGATTCTTCAAGGTGTGAGAAGGGCTAGAAATGAGATTTACGGGGAAGGTGTCAAGGCTTGTGGTGTATTTGCATTATCATGGATTCTATCCATCAGTATCAGGAAAGTGAAGGTAATGACTTTAAATNGAGAAGGGCTAGAACTGAGATTTACGGGGAAGGTGTCAAGGCTTGTGGTGTATTTGCATTATCATGGATTCTATCCATCAGTATCAGGAAAGTGAAGGTAATGACTTTAAATTCGCAGGAAGTCTCTTCAGGGTAAGTATTTCTAATATGGTGCATTTTGGGATAATTGAGGGAGTATTCAGCGGCTTATGAGCCTTAGACGATATATTTTTATGCTCGGGTTTCGTACGGTGAGCCGGTATTGAGGATTGCGGTATGGCAAGAAGAAGTATTAATTCGAAGGTAAGTCAGAAGGAACTTGGATAAATAGGACAGCTTGGTAGTAGGTCGGATCGAAATGATAAGGGATATGGTTAGTTCTTTGGGTGTTTATAGGGTAATGAGTTGTTACAGATGTTTCTTAGCAATTCTCTTGGAGTTTGGTGGCATGCGTAGCCTGGTTGAGTTAGGAGGATTCAGTCCTGATGGTTGGTGTTGTGCAAATGTGATTCGGGAGTTCTTGATGGGTTTTACAACGGTTAGAGATGTATATTTCTACTGGCGTGAGGGCCATGTGATGTATAGTGATTTTTCTTCTAGATGGGGTCAAATGGAAAGTTCTTGGCTAGTTGGGTACGTAGTTGTTTGTGGCTAGGAAGGGAGCATGAAGTTCTCATATTTATCATAAGATGGCATGGCGTATGCGGTATTCTGTGTATATAGCGGAGATTGGCATATGTGAGGTCATAGTTCAGTTCAAGAAGGAAGGTCAGTACTGGCGGTCTCAGATGACTAGGTAGATGATATACTAATTTGGTGGCTTGATGAGGGCACACGTTCAGAAGGGGAAATGTTTTTGAGTTAAGGGTGCTTCATTGGTGTTACGTCGATCTCTTGTTGGATCGACTACTGATATTCAAGGTTTCTTGGTGTCACATAGGAAATATTGGGGTATCCCTCGTGGAATGATAAAGTATTAGGGGCGTATTATATATTTGAGTGGTGGAATTGGGATCAGATATGGTAATTGGTGCGCCTCATGGATTTTGAGACTGGGAGTTTTCATGAACAGATTATTTTTGTAGTTGTGAACTACGAGGATACGAGCAAAGCTAGTCAGATGTTAGTATATGTCATGATTCAGTCATTATGAACGTTAGGAGAGTTATCTACATGTTGTGGGTGACCAGAGTTGACTTAGAGTTATTGGTAGGCCAGTATGGGTGTGTGGTCTGCCACGAGTCAGAATTGTTGACTCTGAATTGCTATTGTTGAGGGATGTACCATTCGATTGTCATTGAGCTTATTCGTGTTTTGGAGTGATCCATGAGTTGCCTTTCGGTGTTTCGAGGGATTGTGACCGTTGGTTATATGTGCATAGGGTGCGGTTCTATCGGGGCTTTATAGCGAGATTTGAGTAAGGTAAGTAATTGGGTGTTGCAGGATTGAGACGTGTTGGTTATGTTCTTTTTGGTTCGGGTGGCATGGCATCGTCCGATTTCCCCGTGGTTATGACAATGCACTTTGAGTAATTGATGTCGAATTTCGCATGGTTATTGATTTTGAGCAAGGTGGCTTGGAGTATGTCATGTGGTCCAGCGTTGGATGGGATCACGCATGGTAGCAGAGTCATGTAGAGGTATGATCCTTGGTGTCAGATTCGTGTGTTTTGATTTAATTATGTGTACCAGGTTTTTAGCATGATGCAGTTTGATAAGTGTTAGTGGCAGGATAGTCCTCTCATGTGAGTCCTCTTTATTTAATGAAATGAGCTCTTGGGATGTTGTTATTGAGCGCACGAGTTTCACAAGTTATGGCTATAGATGGTATTGATGTTGATCAGACGAATGGTTGCTGGTTTCTACATGTTGCTTTCATCAACGACACCATATGAAGGTGTTTAAGCGAGGTTTTGTTTGATAAGAGGTTATTTACCGGTATTGGGTTGTTATGAGCAGCGATTAGGATTATGATTCATCGCTATGAGTATTGAGTCATGCGGTATATTATGTGATTTCATCTTGGGTTGCGGGTATGGCTTGATACAACGTGTTCGGACTTTTTCAGCTTATAGTCGTGGAAATTTGATCTTCTGAATGGACTTAGAAGTGGAAATTTAGTTCTAAGGTTTATGGGTCAGGATCGGACTTCAAAATTTCAACTGTGTTGTGCTATTAGACCTATATGGGGTAAAGTGACATGGAATCACCTCCGAATATGTGCATGGTAGGTTACACAACAATTTTGGTCGTGTTTGGAACAACTCTGGGCACGTTCGAGGACGAACGTATGTTTAAGTGGGGGAGAATGTAACGACCCGGTCGGTCGTTCCGTAGAATTTGTATTATTATTGTTGTTATTGCATTGTCATAGGTTGGTTATGCTGTTTATGACGTGTTAGAGTCGGTTGGCTCGGGTTCAGAATGGCTGTAGTGAGAATTGAGACATTTAGTCTCTAAAAATAGCTTTGTAGTTGGAAAAGTCAATTGAGACTTGACTTATTGGTAAACGACCTCGGAATGCGGATTATATGGCTCGGATAGCTTCGTTAGGTGATTTGGGACTTAGGAGTGTGTTCAGAATAATTTTGTGATGTCCGGTGTAGAACTAGGCTTGAATTGGCGAAAGTTAGTTTTTGGAGAATTCCGGTCGGCAGTGGAAAATAAGCTATCGGGGTCGGAATGGAATTCTGACAGTTGGAACAAGTTCGTAATGTCATTTTGGACTTGTCTGCAAAATTTCAGGTCAATCAGAGTTGATTTGGATAATTTCGGCATCATTGGTGGATTTTAGAAATATCAAAGTTCTTAGGCTTGAATCCGATGTAAAATTGGTGTTTTAATGTTAATTTTAGTGTTTTGAGAGTGCAACTAAGTTTGAATGATCATATGGGATGTGTTGGTATGTTTGTTGGGGTCCCGAGGGGCTCGGGATTGATTTTGGATGGTTAGCGGGAAGTTTGGAACTTGAAATATGCATCTTCAGCTGTTGGTGCTGGTGTAACCGCACCTGCAGAAGTTTGAACCCAGGTGCGGGCCCGCAGGAGCGAGCGGAGCACAGCAGGTGCGGAAGTGAGGGTCTCAGAAGAGGATCGCAGGTGCGGGAGTAGGATCGCACCTGCTAAGTCGCAGGCGCGGAGAAGAGGCCGCACGTGCGGACCTGGGACTGCAGGCGCGCTTAAGTGGCCACAGGTGCGGAACCACTTCAAAAAAATATAAGATAAACCCTCCGCGACTTAAACATATTTTTACACCATTGTTGTACGGAAAAGAGCTTTTGAGGCAATTTTTGAAGGGGGAAATCCTTGTTCTTCATAGAGGTAAGTGTTTTGATCATTAAAACTCGTTTATGGGCGATTATAGAGCATAATCTCAACATTTAATTCATGAAAATCAGTAGAAAAATTGGGTTTTAGGGCTGGAGATTATGAGACCTTTAAGGGTCGATTTAAGGGGTCAAACGAACTACGATTTTAGTGTTCTTTATATGTACGGACTAGCGAGAGGACGAAGAACACTTTTGTATACAAATTTCTGAGTTTCGAGACGCGGCCCGGGGGTCGGGTTTTGACCGGTTTCGGACTTTGGGTTAAATTTGATATCTTTCGATTGGAAATTGTTCCTTAAGAGCATATTGATGATAAAAATTTGAACTTGGTAGATTTGGAGACTTCAGAGGTTGATTCGAGAGGCAAGCGCATTGCGGAATAGTTCCGGGCTAGTTTTGAGGTAAGTAATGTATTTAAATCCCGTCCTGAGGGTATGAAAACCCGGACTATGCACCCTTTCACGGGTTTTGAAATGAAAAGGTGGAAACTTTGGAAACATTTTTCCTACTTAGGCGACTATTGAGTTGCGAAACCGATTTGTAAGCCTTTGCTTAATTAGTATTTATATATTATGATATGTTTTGGGTTGTAAGCCATGTTTGGGGCCTAGCGCCGACTTGTTTACCCCTTAGGGGTGGTGTTTACTATGTTTTCCTCACTGGTATGTTATGATTTTTCACTCAGTCTTTTATGTGAAATTGTTTTGACACTCAGAGTATTTTGATACAACTTCTTGAAAATGAAATACTATTTTTGGGTCGAGAACCCGGTATATTTATGGCATGAAGGGCAAATTGAGAGTGTATGACTAAGTGAGGCTGCTGGCCTATATTGTGAGGATGTTATGATATGAGTGAGGCTACTGGCCTACATTGTGAGGATGATATGATATGAGTGAGGCTGCAGGCCTATATTATGTGTGATTTAGGCCATGTTGTGGCTTATTATAGCGCTTGGGCTGTAGGAGCCCCCAGTGAGCGCCGGTACCGATTGAGTGATGCCCGCGGAGCTTATGATGAGTGATGGTGAGGATGCCTGATGGGCATAGTGATTGTGAGGTTGCCTGATGGGCAGAGTGATTGTGAGGTTGCCTGATGGGCTGATACCGAAAGAAATTGTTACGAGAAATGATTATGGCCCGAGGGGCAGTTTTATGATGATTTTTACTGAGTTTGCAAACTATGATTTACTTCGTTTTCAAACTGGTTTTACTGAGAATTTTATTGAGATATACTGATATTGCACTTGTTTCCAAGGGATTTCTGGAAACTGATTTCGAACTTATTATTTGATGAATACTACATGGTGACTTTGTGTTTTACTGGTTTGTGGAATTTTGTACCTGTTCTATGTGTTTATATTACTTAGACTGATTTATTTTCATTACTACTGAGTTGGCGTACTCATAAAGACTCCTTGTGCCTCTGTGCACAGATCCAGGTACTAGCTCGCAGCAGTAGCTGACGCAGGTTCGATAGCAGCATTTCACGGGATTTAGCGTCCACAGCTTCTCCATTTCCCTTCCCTATTTAGCTTTAGTATTTGATTCAGAGACATATATTATAATTTTAGCAGAGTTAGATTTATTTATTCTTAGATGCTCATGACTATTGACTTTAGTTCTTGGGAGGTTGGTTAGAGTATTATTGGGACGTTAAGACTTAATTATATTAATCGATGTTATGGTTGCATGCTTATTACTAAATTGTGAACTCTTATAATTGAACAAAAGCGTAGTAATGTGATGGTTGGCTAGCCTAGTTCCACGATAGGCGCCATCACAGCTTGGTAGGATTTGGGGTCGTGACAGTGAGATAGCCTTTTCCAACATACATTTCATTCTTACTTACAACAACTTTATCAGAAACAAATACACATTTGAATCCACTCTTCACAAGTAAAGAAGTAGAAACTAAATTCTTCCTAATAGTAGGAACATGAAGAACGTTGTTGTGCGTTAACACCTTGCGGGAAGTCATCTTTAGGAATTTCTTCCCATAACCTTCAATCTTGGTTGTTGAGTTATTTCCCATGGAAATCTCTTCTTCGGGACCAGCAGTAGAGTAAGTCGCAAATGCTTCTTTGACAGCAAAAACATGTTGAGTGTCTCTGGAGTCAATCCACCCCTCCTTCGGATTTCCAACTAAGTTGCATTCTGAAAGCATTGCACAAAGATCATCAATGTCATCATTCTTCTCCACTATGTTGGCTTGTCCCTTATTCTTACCATTTTTGGGAAACGACAATCAGGAGCTTTGTGACCAACTCTTCCACTGTTGTGGCAGTTGCCCTTGAATTTCTTTTTGTTCTGCTCCTTATTCTGTCCAGAATATCTCTTCCTCTTCTTACCTTTTGGAGCAGTCTCCTCAACGATATTAGCTCCCATGATCGTTGAATTTCCACGAGACTTATTCTCGGCTGTTTTGTTGTCTTCCTCAATATTGAGACGAATCACAAGATCTTCCAACTTCATTTCTTTGCGCTTGTGCTTAAGATAGTTCTTGAAATCTCTCCACGAATGAGGCAACTTTTCAATCATTGCAGCCACTTGAAATGCTTCATTCATGACCATACCTTTAGCAATAAGGTCTTGAAAAATAAGTTGAAGTTCCTAAACTTGGGTTCCCACAGTTTTGATGTCTATCATTTTATAGTCTAGAAACTTGGCAACCACGAACTTCTTCAAGCATGCATCTTCTGTCTTGTACTTCTTCTCAAGTGCGTCCCATAATTCTTTTGAAGTATTCATCGCATCGTACACATTGTACAAGTCATCCTCTATAGCACTTAAAATATAGCCTTTGCAAAGAAAATCTGCCTGCTTCCACGCCTAAACAATCATGAATTTTTCACTGTCCGACATGTCCGCAGCAGGCACTGGAGGCTCTTCACTAGTGAATTTCTGCATACCAAGTGTGGTAAGCCAGAAGAACACCCTTTGCTTCAATCCTTTGAAGTTGGCTCCAGAAAATTTCTCCGGCTTTTCTGTCGGTGGAACAACAACCCGATTTAACGAGGCTATTGCCGTTGCCGCAACAGTCGCAGAAGAATTTCCGTTATCATTTGCCATTTCTCATTGTAAACAACAGAAGAGTTCAATCAATGGCAAAACAAGAACAATAAACAATACTGTAATTAACAATAAACAATATGTATAATAAATAAAAAACCGAAGTTTTTATATATATCGTTTTACATTGAACGATGAAGTTTTTATGTTCTTCAAATCATTTTCTGAATTTCAAAAGTCTGATGAAGTTTTTATATGTTCAAATCAGAATAATAAAATTCAGAAAGAGTAGAAAACCACACAGGTTTTAATCTCAACAAACATAATGCAGAATAATATAAATAATTTCCTTAAGATTGTTAGTAATCTGTATTGCTGTAAAATAAATAAAACAGTAAACTTTCTGAAAATACAGAAACAAAAAGTTAGTAGAAGTAGAACGTCAAAATAAATTCTGATTAGAATAGGAATAAATCGAGCCCACTAAATACACAATGTGTCCTTAAGGAAATTATTCCCCTTAAGTACCCGAGGTTTTGGAATATATCCTCCTAGAATAGAACGATTTAACTCACCAACGTATCGGTACCTAAAACTCCGGTAATCGGCGAACCACTCGTTGGTTGTAAAACAAACTGGAATATTTTGTGCAGAAGAAGAAGAAGAAGATCAGAAAATTTTAGTAAGTAAAAATTATGGGATTCAATGCATATTTATAGCCAATTTTGTACTATTTTTGAACGGGCCGGACCGGACCCGCGACCGAATCCGAATCCGAAGTCGAACCAAAGTCGAAGCTGAGTCGGGCGAGCGACGACGACGACGGCGCGAGGCTTGGCTTATTCTCAACTCTTTAAGAGCTAGAAGAAGAGTTTCTCTATATATACACATAGATTTTCTTTCCTTCTTCTAATGAAGGACAAAATGCACTAATTCAAAATTTCACTTCCCTCCATTTGTTTTCCCACCATTTTCCATTTACTCTCTTTAAGCTACACCAAGCTTAAAATTAAGCTATACTAAGCTTAAAGACCAACAATCCCCCACATGAATGGGGAATGTCTATAAAATAAAGGAATGAACGGACGTGTGTGTGTTATACATGCAAGAATTAATTGCATCTGGATAAGTAGGTTTCCCTTTGAACTTTTCGTAGTGAACTTATATCATATATACTCGGTCAATCGGTAGATTTGATATCTTTGAACCGTCGAGCTTTAATGCATACCAAGACAACATAAGTCACACAGTCAATCCTTAACCATCTATGGTTCTCACGGTTGTGTTTGTTTCAGCCATGAACACCGCCTGCTTTCACGAGTGCTTAGAGAATGGGCCTTTACTTTCATTCCCCTTGAAGTGGCTTACACTTCACACTCACATAGGTGATTCCTAAAACGTGTAATCCGAAATACACACTATCTGGTCATATCCTGCCAGACTTAGCAAATCATTAAAAAGCTTTAAGCTTTACTGACTCATCAAAAAAGCCTTAATGCTTTACCTTGATTTTGAACATTGTCTTCATCACGAGAATGGGTTGAGTTATTTGACAATGTTGAACCGTCATTCATAACTTTGTTTGATCTCTTTGAACCTAGCTCTTGGGATCTCCAGTCTGCTAGGTAGAGTTACCGCCATGATGACTTGCCCTAGGCCTTAACCCCATTCCGTTTGATGATCTTTCAACCGCCTCTCTATATAGGCCTTTTGTAAGTGGATCCGACACGTTATCTCTTGACTTTAAATAGTCAATTGTGATAACACCACTAGAGAGTATTTGTCTAACGGTGTTATGTCTCCGTTGTATATGATGAGATTTTTCGTTATACATAACGCTCCCGGCCCTGCCTATTGCCGCTTGACTATCACAATGTATACAAATAGGTGCCAATGGTTTGGTCCAAAATGGAATATGTTCCAAGAAAAATCCGGAGCCATTCAACTCTTCACAGACCTTATCTAAAGCTATGAATTCAGGTTCCATTGTAGAACGGGCGATGCATGTTTGTTTGGATGGTTTTCAAGCCACTGCTCCACCCCTAATTGTGAAAACATATCCACTCGTGGATTTAACTTCAGATGCTCCGGTGATACAATTTGCATCACTATATCCCTCGATCATGGAGGGATATTTTTTATAATGCAACTCATAATTTTGGGTATGTTTCAGATACCCCAAAACTCGTTTCATTGCCATCCAATGTATATGATTGGGATTACTTGTAAATCGACTAAGTTTGCTAATAGCACATGCTATATCCGGCCGCGTACAATTCATGATATACATCAAACTTTGCAATACTTTTACATAGTCCAGTTGTGAGTCACTTTCACCTTTATTATTTTGAAGTGCATAACTCACGTCAATTGGAGTCTTGGCAATTTTGAAATCCAAATACTTGAACTTGTCAAGTACCTTTTCTATGTAGTGAGATTGTGATAATGCTAGTGGAGTCTTGTGAATTCTGAATCCTACGATCACATCAGCAACTCCCTGGTCTTTCATGTTGAATTTGCTAGCCAACATGCGCTTTGTAGCATTTATATATGCCATACATTTGCTCATTATCAACATGACATCAACATATAAACAAACAATGACTTCATGACCCCGAGTGTTTTTAATGTAAACACATTTGTCGCACTCGCTGATTTTAAACCCACTTGCCAACATTGTTTGGTCAAATTTGGCGTGCCATTGTTTGGGTGCTTGTTTAAGTCCATAAAGCTACTTAACAAGTTTGCACACTTTCTTTTCTTTACCAAAAACCACAAAACCCTCAGTTTGTTCCATGTAAATCTCTTCCTCCAATTCTCCATTTAAGAAAGTTGTTTTAACATCCATTTGATGGATTTCAAGACCATACACGACTGCTAATGCTACTAACATCCAAATAGATGTTATCCTCGTTACTGGCGAGTAAGTGTCAAAGTAATCAAGGCCTTCCTTTTATCTATAACTTTTGACAACAAGTCTTGCTTTATATTTGTCAATAGTGCCATCCGCTTTCATTTTCCGTTTAACGATCCATTTCGAACCTAAAGGCTTATTTCCAGGAGGAAGATCAACCAATTCCCATGTATGGTTATCCAAAATTGATTGAATCTCATTATTGACTGCCTCTTTCCAAAACACAAAATCAGAAGACGACATAGTTGCTTTAAAAGTTTGAGGTTCATTTTCAAGCAAGAATGTCACAAAATCTGGTCCAAAGGAAGTAGATGTTCTTTGACGTTTGTTACGCCTTGGATCTTCTACACTTGGTGTATTTTCCTTTGGTTCTTCCCGAGGTCGTTTAGGTTTTTCACTTCACGACTCACATTCAGTTTTATATGGATAAGTGCTTTCAAAGAATTCAGCGTTATCTGATTCCATTACCGTATTAACATGAATCTCGGGATTATCAGATTTATGAAGCAAAAACCGACATGTTTTACTGTTTGTAGCATATCCAATGAAAACGCAATCTATTGTTTTTGGTCCGATTTTAACCCTTGTAGGTAAAGGAACTTGTACCTTTGCTAGACACCCACACACTTTGAAATATTTCAAGTTAGGTTTTCTTCCTTTTCATTTTTCATATGGAATAGATTGCGTTTTGCTGTGGGGTACTACTCTGTTGAGTATTCGGTTAGCTGTAAGGATAGCTTCCCCCAAAAGGTTTTATAATTTACATGTCCTAAACAAATATGCCATAAATCATTTGACTCCAACAAATAAGAAGAAGCTGAAATATTATTCATACTGTCAACAACCATTACATTTAGTTTGAAAAGGCCCTCGTGAGGTAGCCTTTTCCAACATACATTTCATTCTTGCTTACAACAACTTTATCAGAAATAAATACACATTTGAATCCATTCTTCACAAGTAAAGAAGTAGAAACTAAATTCTTCCTAATAGTAGGAACATGAAGAACGTTGTTGAGCGTTAACACCTTTCCGGAAGTCATATTTATGAATATCTTCCCATAACCTTCAATCTTGGCTGTTGAATTATTTCAAATGGAATTCTCTTCTTCGGGACCGGCAGTAGAGTAAGTCGCAAATGCTTCTTTGACAACACAAACATGTCGAGTGTCTCCGGAGTCAATCCACCACTCATTTTGATTTCCAACTAAGCTTCATTCCGAAAGCATTGCACAAAGATCATCAATGTCATCATTCTTCTCCACTATGTTGGCCTGTCCCTTCTTCTTATCCTTTTTCGAGAGAAGACAATCAGGGGCTTTGTGACCAACTCTTCCACTGTTGTGGCAGTTGCCCTTGAATTTCTTTTTGTTCTGCTCCTTATTCTGTCCAGAAGATCTCTTCCTCTTCTTACTTTTTGAAGCAGTATCCTCAACGATATTAGCTCTAATGATCGTTGAATTTCCACGAGACTTCTTCTCGGCTGTTTTGTTGTCTTCCTCAATCTTGAGAGGAATCACAAGATCTTCCAACTTCATTTCTTTGCGCTTGTGCTTAAGATAATTCTTGAAATCTCTCCACGAAGGAGGCAACTTTTCAATCATTGCAGCCACTTGAAATGCTTCATTCACGACCATACCTTCAGCAATAAGGTCGTGAAAAATAAGTTGAAGTTCCTAAACTTGGGTTCCCACAGTTTTGTTGTCTATCATTTTATAGTCTAGAAACTTGGCAACCACGAAATTCTTCAAGCATGCATCTTCTGTCTTGTACTTCTTCTCAAGTGCGTCCCATAATTCTTTCGAAGTATTCATCTGTTGTACACATTGTACAAGTCATCATCTAAAGCACTTAAAATATAGCCTTTGCAAAGAAAATCTGCCTGCTTCCACGCCTCAACAATCATGAATTTTTCACTGTCCGGCATGTCCGCAGCAGGCACTGGAGGCTCTTCACTAGTGAATTTCTGCATACCAAGTGTGGTAAGCCAGAAGAACACCCTTTGCTGCCATCCTTTGAAGTTAGCTCCAGAAAATTTCCCCAGCTTTTCTGCCGATGGAACAACATCCCGGTTTGACGAGGCTATTGTCGTTGCTGCAACAACCGCAGAAGAATTTCCGTTATCATTTGCCATTTCTCACTGTCAACAACAGAAGAGTTCAATCAATGGCAAAACCAGAATAGTAAACAATACTGTAATTAACAATAAACAATATGTGTAATAAATAAAAAACCAAAGTTTTTATATATACTGTTTCACAGAAAACGATGAAGTTTTTTTGTTCTTCTAATCATTTTCTGAATTTCAAAACTCTGATGAAGTTTTTATATTTTCAAATCAGATTAATAAAATTTAGAAAGAGTAGAAAACCACACATGTTTTAATCTCAACAAACAGGATACAGAATAATATAAATAATTTCCTTAAGATTGTTAGTAATCTGTATTGCTGTAAAATAAATAAAACAATAAACTTTCTGAAAATACAAAAACAGAAAGTGAGTAGAAGTAGAACGTCAAAATAAATTCTGAAAATAGTATAGGAATAAATCGAGCCTACTGAATACACAGTGTGTCCTTAAAGAAATTATGCCCCTCAAGTACCCGAGGTTTTGGAATATATCCGCATAGGATAGAACGATTTAACTCACCAGCGTATCGGTACCTAAAACTCCGGTGATCGGCGAACCGCTCGATGATTGTAAAACACACTGGAATATTTGTGCAGAAGAAGAAGAAGAAAATCATAAAATTTTAGTAAGTAAAAATTATGGGATTCAAGGCATATTTATAGTCAATTTCGTACTTTTTTTGAAAAGGTTTTGCAACCTTTCAGAATAGCCATAGTTGTTTGAAATTGTATGAATATTGCAGGAAAATTAAAAATAAACAAGGGAAAATAGGTCGGACCTGACCGGATCGCGAGTCATGGTTTTTTCCGGATTGGATTTTTCGTTAATTAATTTAATTAAATAATTTGAAAGGAATTTTGTCCAAAAAGATTAATCAATCAATCGATCTTTGACCAAATCCAAATCCAAATCTGAATCCGAAGCCGAGCTGAGCGAGCGATGACGACAGCGGGAGGCTTTCCTTTGACCAAATCCAAATCTGAATCCAAATCCGAAGCCGAAGCCGAGCACGACGACGATGGTGCGAGGCTTGCCTTTGAATAAATCCAAATCCAAATACGAATCCAAAGCCGAGCCGAGCGAGCGACGACGATGACAGTGCGAGGCTTGCCTTTGACCAAATCTAAATCCAAATCCAAATCCGAAGATGAAGCCGAGCCGAGCCGAGCGAGCGTCGTCGACGACAACGCGAGGCTTGCCTTCTTCTCAACTCTTTAAGAGCTAGAAGAAGAGCTTCTCTATATCCAAATCCAAATCTGAAGCCGAAGTCGAGCCGAGTGAGCGACAACGATGACGGCGACAGCGCGAGGCTTGCCTTTGACCGAAGCCGAAGCCGAGCCGAGAGAGCGATGACGAAGACGATGCGAGGCTTGCCTTCTTATCATCTCTTTAAGAGCTAGAAGAAGAGCTTCTCTATATATACACATAGATTTTCTTTCCTTCTTCCAATGAGGGACAAGTGCACTAATTCAAAATTTCACTTTCCTCCATTTCTTTTTCCACCATTTTCCATTTACTCTCTTTAAGCTACACCAAGCTTAAAATTAAGCTATACTAAGCTTATAGACCAACAATTCCAACAACAATTCACATAATCCCTTCTTGCTAACCGCTACCCCTTTTAACCGTTCGTAGTTGCACCTCGTGGGCCTGGATCCCATATTAACCTTTTTGAAAGCCTTCTTACCCTCTGGATTCTTCTCGGCCCAATAGCTCAATTAAAAATAGCACGGGCTAGCTAGTTTTCGGACTGATCATTCAAAAATAGCCAGCGTTTTCCAAGTCAGTGAAAAATAGTCACTATTTTGCTGCAACAGATATCGATCCAACATAATATACTGGAGTTCGGTGCACCTGCGTATGAACTTCCAGCATATTATGTTGGAACTCCAACACGCGGAAAGTTCTAGTTAGGGGTGTTCATAAAAACCCCAAAAAACGAACCAAACCAACCAAAAAAGCCGATACATTTTAGGTTTGGTTTGGTTTTGGTTTTGAATTTTAAAAATCGATCAAATTTGGTTTGGTTTCAATCAAAAAATAACCGAAAAAAACAAACCAAACCGACTATTAAAGTAGCTATTTAAATTTATTAATACATCTATATATATGTATAATTTTTTATAAAGTTTCTAAAATTTTATGGTATACAATAGTCATTTATATTTTTGGTCAAGTTCTTTACTATTTAATAATCTAATTCTTTGCCTTTACATTCTAGTTTGATTGGTAATTTTCTTTCGCTAAGTATAATTTTTTTTATTTCAGGCTAAAAATAAATCAATTTTTAATTGAGTACTTAAACTATTCATCACCATTTTATTCAATTACCATCAATATATCTTGGTAAATGATAAATTTCTCAAATAGCAATTGATTTGATAGTGTTATGTTGAAAATATAGTTGTCGGAATATGCGTTTGGTAGTGTATGTCCCATATTTAAGAAACCCCTCGATAAATAACCGAAAAAACAGAAAAACCGACAAAAAGCCGAATCGATAAAAAACCGACTTAATTGGTTTGGATTGGTTCCAATATTTGAAAAATCGACTTACTTGTTTTGGTTTCTTTTTTGGGAAAAACCGACCCAAATCGAACAATGAACACCCCTAATTCCAGCATAATATACTGGAGATTCGAGCACCTGTGTATGAACTACCAACATAATATGTTGGACCAGTATACTTTAATTTTATTCTTTTAGGTAAAAGAACTTGTACCTTTGCTAGACACCCCCACTCTTTGAAATATTTCAAGTTGAGTTTTCTTCCTTTCCATTTTTCATATGGAATAGATTGCATTTTGCTGTGGGGTACTCTATTGAGTATTCGGTTAGCTGTAAGGATAGCTTCCCCCCACAAACTCTGCGGTAATCCGGAACTTATTAATAAAGAATTCATCATTTCCTTTAATGTACGATATTTCCTTTCCGCAATTCCGTTGGATTGAGGTGTGTAATGTCACGACCCCAAATTCCATAAGTCGTGATGGCGCCGGATACCACTGTCAGGCAAGCCAAACCTTAATTAGTTGAAGAAATTCATGTTTAACATTTTCGAAATCGTTACCTTTCATTGCATTTCATAATCAAATAAATAAATCTTCATAAATTAAGTACGACAACAATTCAATTCAGTTTTAATCGACTAAATCCTAACACATCCCTAGAACTTGGTGACACAAGTACATGAGCAACTTCTAAGGATTTATACAATCATACAAAGCTTGTCCGAGGTACAAATTGAACAAGGACTGAAAATAAAGTACAAATACATCGGAGGAAGACTCTGTCAGCTGCGGAACGCCTCCGGATGATGCATCCCGTTCAAGTCTCCAAGTCAGTCACTGGGCTATGAAGGTACCTGTGCAACAAATGCACAACAAGTGTAGTATGAGTACGAAAACAACGTGTACTCAGTAAGTATCCAGCCTAACCTCAGATAGGTAGTGACGAGAGGTCAAATTAGACACTTGCTATAGGTTGGCCCAGCATAATTTAAGTGAGAAGCTAAGCATGAGTATCATAATCAATTAATCAAATAACCGTAGATTAGGAACAACAATAATTATCAATTTGGTCCACATTTTTCACATTTCAAACCTTCGTCATTTCAGTTGTCCATTAAGTAATAATCAAGAGTAATAAGTATAGACTTATTTCACGTTCTTATATATGTTCTGCTTCTATTTAACGGGCAAATTCATAACTCTTTAGACCAATAAACAAGTATAAGTCATAGGAAATATGCAGCATTTATCATGCGCAACAAATATGCCGGGGGTCGAATGCGCGGACCAACAATAATAAACTGTGCACTGCCGAGGGTCGAACGGCTCGAACCATAGATGCATCTATTTTTCCCGCTCGCGAATCGATCATGCGACGCAGTCAACATAATAACAATACGGCTAGCCTGCTCGCGAATCATACCTGCGACTCAGGTGCTCATATGTACACGTATTCACATAAAAGATCCATATTTTATTCAAGAAAACAGTTTCTCCTAGAAGTGATGAAATTCTCTTTAATTCAACATGAAGATAGTATTTAGAATATTTTTTTCTGGAAATTCGTTTGCCAAGTTTTAACAATGTTCAAATAAAATAACCTTGCCAGGAACACAATAATCCACGAGGAAATCCATCCTCTTTCCAAATAATTAAAGAAGAGTACACCCTAACCTTTCTAGGAAAATAAATTACCAATTCCATAGCATTATTAGTATGAAATTATGATAGGATCACATGTACAACACGCAAGGCATGCTAGTGGGTACTAGACTACCCGGACATGGCATAACAGTAGCTACGCACGGACTCCCGTCACCTCGTGCATACGTAGCCCCCACAATAATTGCCTTCATTAAGTTTACCTATGGGGACAATTCCCCCTCACAAAGTTAGAAAGGAGACTTACCTCGCTCCGAAATTCCTTAAATGGCCTCCAAGCCTTCCCGACGACTCCAATCGATGCACAACGCTCCAAAGCTACCCAAATGACGATAAACCAATGAACATATGCTCAAATATTTACTAAAATTTCAGATTATATAATTTCCCAACTTCGCTCAGTGAAATTACCAAAATGCCCTCGGGCCCACGTGCCCGGACTTAGAAATTTCTTGAATAAAATCTCTACCCATAGCTTTACTAGCTCAAATATGCAATTTACTCAAATATTCGAGCTCAATTCGTGGCTAAAAATCAAATTTATCAAATTCTAGGTTTTCTTCAAAATCCCCATATTTCCCCAAAATTTTCAAGTTCAAAACCATGTAATAACCTTGTATTTAACTTGGAAATAAGTAGAAACATCTTAACTCTGAAGCTTGATGAAATCTCCCTTGAAAAGCTCTCCAAAATCGCCCATAGCATATGAAAAATGAGTGAGAAATGACAAAAATCCGTCTTTAAAACACTCTGCCCAGGCCTCTATTCGCACCTGCGGTCCAACACCCGCACCTGCGATTCCGCAGGTGCGACCAAACCTCTGCACCTGCGGTTTTTCCTCAACTCAAGCCAACTTCGCACCTGTGACCCATAATCCGCATCTGCGATCTCGCAGGTGCGGAAATACCATCGCACTTGCGCTCCCAGCCAGACCCTCAATCCTTCGCACCTGCGGAGCCCTTAGCCGCACCTGCGGCGCCCTTAGCCGCACCTGCGGCCAAATCCTCGCAGGTGCGGTCACACCAGATGACATCAACCTTCAGCTTTCTTCAACTTCAAATGTTGATTCGTTAACCACCCGGAATCCACCCGAGGCCCCCGGGACCCCGTCCAATCACACCAACCTGTCCCAAAATATGACACTGACTTGCTCGAGGCCTCAAATTACATCAAACAACATCGAAACGACGAATCGCTCCCCGATCCAAATCTTTAAGAACTTGAAATTCCAAACTTCCATATTCGATGTCGAAGCCCATCAAATCACCTCTGATTGACCCCAAATTTTGCACACAAGTCATTTTCAACATTACGGACCTGCCCCAACTTCCGGAATTGCATTCCGACCCCGATATCAAAAGTTCCACTTCTGGTCGGATTTCTTCAAAAACCTTCAATTCTCTATCTTTAGCCAAATGACTTCAAACTGACCTCCGGACATCCGAATTCACTTCCGATCGCGCTCCCAACTCCAGATTCACCATACGAAGCTATTCCCAGACTCGAAATCCCAACCGAACGTCAATATCATTGAAATGCGCTTCAAGCCAAACTTAGGAAATTTCTTCAAAAATGCTAACTTCCACAACATACACTGAAACGCTCCCGGGTTATCTAAATCCCGATCCGGACATACACCCAAGTCCGAAATCATCATACGAACTTGCTAGAACCTTCAGATCCTGATTCCGAGGTCGTTTACTCAAAATTCCAGTCTTACTCAATTTCTTCAACTTAAGGCTTCTGAAATGAGAATATTTTCCTTCCAATCTAACTCCGATCTTCCTAAATCTCAACTCCGACCATACACACAAGTCATAATACCGGAAATGAAGTTGTTCATGACTTCCAACCGCTGAACGACGCGCTAAAGCTCAGAACGACCGGTCGGGTCGTTACATGTAAGGTGCAGTAGTTTGATGTATAATTCCATTTTCCGAACATTTTTCTGCAAACGAAGATTCATATTCTCCACCTCTATCACTTCTAATCATTTTGATATTTTTATTCAATTGATTTTCCACTTCATTGTTGTATTGCTTAAAAGCTTCAATTGCTTCATCCTTACTATTAAGCAAATAAACATAACAATATCGAGTGCAATCGTCAATAAAAGTAATAAAATACTTTTTCCCACCTCGAGATGGTGTCGACTCTTCACATCGCAAATGTCAGTATGAATTAAATCTAATGAATTTGAATTCCTTTCAACAGACTTATAAGGATGTTTTACAAACTTAGATTCAACACATATTTGATATTTTGATTTATTACACTCGAATTTAGGCAATACTTCTAAATTAATTAACTTCCACAAGGTTTTATAATTGACACGTCCTAAACGAATATGCCATAAATCATTTGACTCCAACAAATAAGAAGAAACTGAAATTTTATTCATATTGTCAACAACCATTACATTTAGTTTGGAAAGGCCCTCCGTAAGGTAGCCTTTTCCAACATACATTTCTTTCTTGCTTAACAACAACTTTATCAGAAACAAATACACATTTGAATCCATGCTTCACAAGTAAAGAAGTAGAAACTAAATTCTTCCTAATAGTAGGAACATAAAAAACGTTGTTGAGCGTTAACACCGTGCGGGAAGTCATCTTTAGGAATATCTTCCCATAACCTTCAATCTTGGATGTTGAGTTATTTCCCATGGAAATCTCTTCTTGGGGACCAGCAGTAGAGTAAGTCGCAAATGCTTATTTGACAGCACAAACATGTCGAGTATCTCCGGAGTCAATCCACCACTCCTTCGGATTTCCAACTAAGTTGCATTCCGAAAGCATTGCACAAAGATCATCAATGTCATCATTCTTCTCCACTATGTTGGCCTGTCCCTTCTTCTTATCCTTTTTCGTAAGACGACAATCAGGGAATTTGTGACCAACTCTTCCACTGTTGTGGCAGTTGCCCTTGAATTTCTTTTTGTTCTGCTCCTTATTCTGTCCAGAAGATCTCTTCCTCTTCTTACTTTTTGGAGCAGTCTCCTCAACGATATTAGCTCCCATGATCGTTGAATTTCCACGAGACTACTTCTCGACTGTTTTGTTGTCTTCCTCAATCTTGAGAGGAATCACAAGATCTTCCAGCTTCATTTCTTTGCGCTTGTGCTTAAGATAATTCTTGAAATCTCTCCACGAAGGAGGCAACTTTTCAGTCATTGCAGCCACTTGAAATACTTCATTCACGACCATACCTTCAACAATAAGGTCGTGAAAAATAAGTTGAAGTTTCTGAACTTGGGTTCCCACAGTTTTGCTGTCTATCATTTTATAGTCTAGAAACTTGGCAACCACGAACTTCTTCAAGCATGCATCTTCTGTCTTGTACTTCTTCTCAAGTGCGTCCCATAATTCTTTCGAAGTATTAATCGCGTTGTACACATTTTACAAGTCATCATCTAAAGCACTTAAAATATAGCTTTTGCAAAGAAAATCTACCTGCTTCCATGCCTCAACAATCATGAATTTTTCACTGTCCGACATGTCCGCAGCAGGCACTGGAGGCTCTTCACTAGTGAATTTCTGCATACCAAGTGTGGTAAGCTAGAAGAACACCTTTTGTTGCCATCCTTTGAAGTTGGCTCCAGAAAATTTTTCCCGTTTTTCTGCCGATGGAACAACAACCCGGTTTGACGAGGCTATCGTCGTTGCCGCAACAGCCGCAAAAGAATTTCCGTTATCATTTGCCATTTCTCACTGTCAACAACAGAAGAGTTCAATCAATGGCAAAACCAGAACAGTAAACAATACTGTAATTAACAATAAACAGTATGTGTAATAAATAAAAAACCAAAGTTTTTATATATACTGTTTCACAGAAAACAATGAAGTTTTTATGTTCTTCAAATCATTTTCTGAATTTCAAAACTCTGATGAAGTTTTTATATTTTCAAATCAGAATAATATAATTCAGAAAGAGTAGAAAACCACACATGTTTTAATCTCAACAAACAAAATACAGAATAATATAAACAATTTCCTTAAGATTGTTAGTAATTTGTATTGCTGTAAAATAAATAAAACAATAAAATTTCTGAAAATACAGAAACAGAAGTGAGTAGAAGTAGAACATCAAATTAAATTCTGAAAATAGTATAGGAATAAATCGAGCCCACCGAATACACAGTGTGTTCTTAAGGAAATTATGTCCCTCAAGTACCCGAAATTTTGGAATATATCCGCCTAGGATAGAATGATTTAACTCACCAGCGTATCGGTACCTAAAACTCCGGTGATCGGCGAACCACTCGATGGTTGTAAACCACACTGGAATATTTGTGCAAAAGAAGAAGAAGAAGATTAGAAAATTTTAATAAGTAAAAATTGTGGGATTCAAGGCATATTTATAGCCAATTTCGTACTGTTTCTGAAAAGGTTTTGCAACATTTCAGAATAACCATAGATGTTGGAACAGGTATGAATATTGCGGGAAAATTAGAAAAAACAGATCTAAAATAATCTGGAAAGGAAAAACGGGCCGGATCTGACCGGGTCGCGAATCATGAGTTTTTCCGGATTGGATTTTTCTAATGAAACCTAATTAGTTTGGAGCATATTGTACATGTAATTTTTTTTGAAGTAACACAAGAAGATCTACATGATATTCGAAATGCACGTTGATTTATTTTTTTATTAACCTGGTACTGTGCGAGGTTAACAAAAAATAAATCAACAAAATGCAATTTAGTGATCACCAACAAAAAATAATACCAACAAAATGCACCAAGAGTACTTAACTATGGGTGGGCAAGCAATTTGGTCATTCCATTAATTGTAAGAGCAAAATCGACCTTTAATTATTGAAATATAGTATTAAAAAAAATATTGAGACTAGTAATCATAGCACTTCTTCCATTAGTTATCTAATAAATATTCAAATTAACTTTGTTCCAATATATATTTAGCTTTTGAGGAGAAATTAATAGGTTTATGTATTTGTTAAATAGAGATTTTTAAAATTATTACACGACACGTTCTTGAAATACATATAAAAAATATAAACGTAAGAAGTTAAACAATTCTTTTATTTCGTAGCTGTGTTACAGAAAGATAAAAGATAAAAAATATTCCGATTATTACAAATCAAATGAAAATAAATTTCAGACATCTTCATTTAAATTTAAATTCGTAACACTTACATCTTAGTAATGAAATATAATAATGTACTTTATTTTTGTAATCACCTGGTATCGAAATGGTCAAATATGCTTACCTGTGTAATCGGATATTCGGATTCACACCGCGTAAGTTCAACGGTAAAATCCTCCTTACCGAGAAGTTAATTTAAAATACTTGATAAAGTTAATAAATAGATTAGATTTTCTTCCTAAAAAAATTTAAGAAATCAATTTCCTATAAAAATAAACAAAATTTCTCCCTTTGAGCTACTATCACTGTTTCTGGTCGAATATCATTTTGTTTCGGCGGGACTGGGCTTGAGTGTAACGGATTTAAAATCCCGTCCTAAACCATTCTCCCGGAGGCGGAGAGAGGCACCTTTCCACCGGCATCCACCGCCGCCGCTGTTCAATTTCCCTATCTTCTCAAGGTATAAAATTCTATCTCAGCCTATTTCATTCCTTTGATTTTGACAGTTTTCTTAGTCGACTTATCTCTTCTATTAATTTTTCTACATGCTATTGAGAAAAAAAGAAAGAAGATATTTTTTATTATCATATTGTCCAGACCAACTTGCACACACCTCAACTAATTTTACAGGTATTGGGTAACTCTGTCAGTCAAGGCTTGGACAAATGAAAAGCATCACGATCACCTAGTAAGAATTACCTAGTGTTTTTGCGTCCACTTGGATTTGAACCCGAGGTTCTCAATCCAATTAATTGACTATTAGGCTACACCCTTGGCTGAGAAAGAAAAGGAGTAATTTTGATCTTGATTTTTGTTTCTTTTGGTTTGCTGCATAAAGTCGGAAAACTGATTGCATGTGTAACAGAAGAGCAAAGCTCAAAACGAAAATGCAGCATAAGGAAATTGTTAGAAGCAAGACTAGAAGCGTCTTATATCTTCCATCCGTTTAAGAAAGCTAAGGGTGCTTGTTATGAATTAGCTAACAACTAAGCAGCCAACGATTAGTCTGTCGTTGTTGCTTTTCCTGTGCACTATCTGAAACTGCCTATTTAAATAAAATTTTATGTTCCAATTTACTGATGAGAAATTGTGCTTTTGAAACACCATTTTGTTATTTTTGTTGATCAGCATCAAGAAGTATGCATATGATGGTTAATTTTTGAATTCAGCTATAAAATGAGATTGTTAGTCTAAGGAAAGTGAGATACACATGATGACCTTGCTTTTTTGTTTTACTTTTTGGAAAAAAACGAATTTTATTTTAGTTCTTTTCTGTCCAGCTGGGGATGTAAATCATGTAATGCTGTATACTTAACTTATGCATTAGTCTCTTGTGAGTGATTGGTAGTCTTAGTATTTTCTTACTGGAGTCGTCTTTTAATTAGTTTCTTCTAAATTTGATCCCCTAGATGCCACATAATTACATTTTTGGAAGACCATTATCTAGTGATCGACTTGCTCTTATTACCTTTTTGTCTTTCTATAGAATTCACTTTCCTGGAATTTCCTCCCCCTCCTTCTAACAGGAACTTGAATTATAAGTTGATGACATGTGCTCTTTTTTTTTTTTTTTTTTTT
>ML295969.1:0-16643 GCA_005239495.1 Nicotiana undulata | reverse complement strand
GAGACGGGTCATTTCTCAGGAGCTCGTGCACCAGCAGCACGCCATAGTAGGGGTTTTGTGAGTAGCCCAGTACATTCAGCTCTTCCAGCAGCCAGTGGTATTCTAGTACCTCCTAGACCTTGGGAGCCTTATTATGCACCACCAGTAACTCAGGCGCCTCCTGCTCGAGGTGCTATCACCGGCCAGTCCAGCAGGCCAGTTCAGAGTCAGTAGCCACGTCCTCAGAGNAGCCAGTGGTATTCCAGCACCTCCTAGACCTCGGGAGCCTTATTATGCACCACCAGTAACTCAGGCGCCTCCTGCTCGAGGTGCTATCACCGGCCAGTCCAGCAGGCCAGTTCAGAGTCAGTAGCCACGTCCTCAGAGGGGTTGTTTTGGATGTGGTGACCCTCATCATGTGATCAAGGATTACCCTAGAGTTAGGAGGGGTGCACCACCAGAGACTTATCAGGTACCAGGTCTGCCACCAGGTCCCCAGTCATACCTGCTGCCCTACCATCTCAGGCAGCTCAAGGTGGAGGTCGGGGAGGATGAGGTCGTCCTAGAAGGGGGAGGTCAGGCCACATACTATGCCCTTCCAGCTCGATTCGAGGCCATTGCTTCAGACTCGGTTATCACAGGTATTGTTCCCGTTTGTCATAGGGATGCAGCGGTATTATTTGACTTAGGTTCCACATATTCATATGTGTCATATTATTTTCCCTCTCATTTAGGGATATCTCGGGATTCTATGAGTTCCCCCGTATATGTTTCTACTCCTGTGGGAGATTCTTTTGTTATGGACCGCATATATCGGTCGTGCTTGATTTCTATCAACGGTTTTGAGACCAGAGCTGACTTATTATTACTTAGCATGGTAGATTTCGACATTATTCTGGGTATGGACTGGTTATCTCCGCACTATGCTATTCTTGATTGTCACGCCAAGACCGTGACGCTGGNGATGTTATTTTGGGCATGGACTGGTTGTCGCCCCACTATGCTATTCTTGATTGTCACGCCAAGACCGTGACGCTGGCTATGCCAGGATTACCGAGGTTAGAGTGAAGGGATTTGCTTTAGTATACTCCTTGTCGAGTCAGTTCTTTTCTTAAGGCTCAACGGATGGTTGCAAAGGGGTGTGATGCTTATTTGGCCTATGTGAGAGATGTTAGTGCCGACACCCCTACAGTTGATTCAGTCCCAGTTGTGAGGGATTATCCCGATGTTTTTCCAGCTGACCTTCCGGGTATGCCGCCCGATAGAGACATTGCCTTTAGCATTGATTTATTTCCTGGCACTCAGCCTATTTCCATTCCTCCCTATCGCATGGCTCCTCCTGAGTTGAAAGAGTTGAAGGAACAGTTGCAGGAATTGCTTGATAAGGGGTTCATCAGGCCCAGTGTATCGCCTTGGGGTGCTCCGGTGTTGTTTGTGAAAAAGAAGGATGGATTGATGCGTATGTTCATTGACTACAGGCAGTTGAATAAGGTAACAGTGAAGAATAGGTACCCGTTACCTCGCATTGATGATTTGTTTGACCAGTTACAGGGTGCCAAGGTATTCTCCAAGATTGACCTTCGTTCGGGTTATCATCAGTTAAAGATTCGGGAGTCGGATATCCCGAAGACTGCTTTCAGGACTAGATATGGTCACTACGAGTTCCTTGTTATGTCATTCGGGCTGACCAATGCCCCAGCAGCCTTCATGCACCTGATGCACAGCGTATTTCGGCCTCATCTTGATACTTTCGTCATTGTGTTCATTGACGACATTCTGGTATATTCTCGGTCCCAGGAGGACCATGAGCAGCACTTGAGGACCGTGCTTCAGACCTTGAGAGAGAAGAAGTTATATGCCAAATTCTCTAAGTGTGAATTTTGGCTTGATTCTGTGGCATTCTTAGGCCATATAGTATCTTCGGATGGGATCAAGGTAGATCCGAAGAAGGTGGAGGCAGTGCAGAGTTGGCCCAGGCCGTCTTCAGCTACCGAGATCCGCAGTTTCCTCGGTTTGGCTGGTTATTATCGCCGTTTCGTGGAGGGATTTTCATCCATTTCAGCACCCATGACTAGATTGACCCAGAAGGGTGCACCTTTTATATGGACTGAGGAGTGTGAGGAGAGCTTTCAGAAGCTCAAGACAGCCCTGACTACAGCTCCAGTGTTAGTCCTACCTACCGGTTCGGGGTCCTATACAGTCTATTGTGATGCTTCGAGGATTGGTTTGGGAGCGGTGTTGATGCAGGACGGTAGGGTGATTGCCTACGCGTCCAAACAGTTGAAGGTACATGAGAAAAATTACCATGTTCATGATCTTGAGTTGGCAACTATTGTTCACGCCTTGAAGATATGGCGTCATTATATATACGGTGTTCCCTGTGAGATATATACGGATCACCGGAGTTTGCAGCACATATTCAGGCAGAAGGATCTAAATTTGCGTCAGCGCAGGTTGTTGGAGCTACTCAAGGATTATGACATCACCATATTATACCACCCGGGGAAGGCAAATGTGGTGGTCGATGCCCTGAGTCGTCGGGAGGAGAGTTTGGGTAGTTTGGCATATCTTCATGCAGCTGAGCGGCCATTAGCTTTGGATGTTCAGTCCTTAGCCAACCAGTTCGTGAGGTTGGACCTTTCTGAGCCTTTCCGGNCAGCGGTATGGTGTTAGGGATATGACCATAGATGATGATGGTGTGTTGAGACTGCAGGGCCGTATTTGTGTACCTGACGTAGATGGATTGCGGAGGTTGATCCTTGAGGAGGCCCATAGCTCGCGGTACTCCATTCATCCCGGTACCGCGAAGATGTACCAGGATCTGAGACAGCACTACTGGTGGCGGAGAATGAAAAGGGATATAGTGGAGTTCGTAGCCAGATGCCTCAATTGTCAGCAGGTCAAGTGTGAGCATCAGAGGCCGGGAGGATTACTTCAACAGATGAGGCTTCCATAGTGGAAGTGGGAGCGGATCACCCTGGATTTTGTGGTTGGACTCCCTCGGACTTTAAGGAAGTATGATGCTATTTGGGTGATTGTGGATCGGCTGACCAAGTCAGCTCATTTCATTTCGGTGTTGACTACATATTCTTCGGAGAGATTGGCTCAGATCTACATGAGGGAGATAGTCTGATTGCATAGTGTGCCGGTATCTATTATTTCAGACCAAGGTCCTCAGTTCACCTCGCACTTTTGGAGAGCCTTACATAGTGAGTTGGGTACACAGATTGATCTCAGTACAGCATTTCACCCACAGACAAACGGACAGTCCGAGCGCACGATTCAGATTCTTGAGGATATGCTTCGTGCTTGTGTGATGGATTTTGGAGGATCATGGGATCAGTACTTACCTCTTGCAGAATTTGCTTATAATAATAGCTACCAGTCCAACATTCAGATGGCGCCGTTTGAGGCTTTATATGGTAGGCGGCGCAGATCTCCAGTAGGATGGTTTGAGCCGGGCGAGGCCCGGTTGTTGGGTACGGATTTGGTTCAGGATGCCTTGGGCAAGGTGAAGGTGATTCAGGGACTTCGCACAGCCTAGTCCAGACAGAAGAGTTATGCGGACCAGAGAGTTCGTGATTTATCATTCATGACTGGTGATCGGGTTTTGCTTCGGGCATCGGCGATGAAGGGCATCATGAGATTTGGGAAGAAGGGTAAGCTGAGTCCGAGGTTCATTGGCCTTTTTGAGATATTACAGCGGGTTGGGGAGGCTGCTTATGAGTTGGCCTTGACTCCCAACCTAGCAGGTGTTCATCTGGTATTCCACGTGTCCATGCTCCGGAAGTATCACGGTGACCCGACACATGTTTTGGATTTCAGCTCAGGCCAGTTAGACAAGGATCTATCATATGTTGAGGAACCAGTGGCCATTTTGGACAGGCAGGTCAGGAAGCTCAGGTCGAAGGATATTGCTTCAGTCAAGGTGCAGTGGAGGGGTCATCTGGTCGAGGAGGCGACTTGGGAGACCGAGCAGGATATGCGGAGTCAGTACCCTCATCTATTCACAGCTTCAGGTATGTTTTTATACTCGTTCGAGGACGAACAATTTTCTTAAGAGGGGGAGAATGTAATGACCTGGCCGGTCAATTTGAGAGTTAGCGCCCCAATCCCCTGATAATTATGTATTCCATGTCTTATTATGCTAATGGAACGAGTCAGAGAGTTGAGTGATGAAAATTTGAGTGTTTTCGGACATATAGTCCTTTAAGGTGAGCTTTAACCTTAGAAATTGGACCGTAGCGGGAGCTGTGTGAAGACGAATCTGAAATGGAAATCCGTCAACTCTGTTAGCTCCGTTGAGTGATTTCGGGGTTCGGAGCGTGTTCGGAATGTGTTTTTGAGGCCAGACGTAGATTTAGGCTTGAATTGGCGAAAGTCAGAATTTCGGCGATTTCGGTCGATAGGTGAGATTTTTATATCGGACTCGGAATGGAATTCCGAAAGCGACAGCAGGTCCGTAATGTCATTTATGACTTGTGTGCAAAATTTGAGGTCATACGGACGAGTTTAGATGTGGTTCAGCGTCGGGGGTGAATTCTTGAAAATTCATATGATTCTTAGGCTTGAATCTATGCATTTTTAGGTATTTTGATGTTATGGGACGTGTTTTTAAGGCTCGACTAAGTTGGAATGAGGTATTGGGGTCAGTTGGTGGTTTTGGTTGAGGTCCCGAGGGCCTCGGGGTCGTTTCGAATGCTTAACGGAAGAATTTGGAACTTGGCAAATTGCTGAAATAGACTCCTTCTGGTGTTTTAGCACCTGCGATGGAATTTCCGCAGGTGCGAGCTCGCAGGAGCTGCCCCCTAGCCGCAGGTGCGAGGTTGGGTCAGGCCTTCCTAATCTCTGCAGGTGCGATTGGGTTTACGCAGGTGCGGAACCGCACCAGCGATAAAAGGCCCGCAGGTGCGACCTCTGTCCAGCTTAAGTGAAACTCGCACCTGCGATACCTTTTCCGCAGGTGCGGTACCGCAGGTGCAGTGAAAGGGACCGCAGGCGCGGAAATCCCTGTTCATATTCCAAAAATCCGAGGGTTATGTTATTTCACCATTTTTGAGTTTTGGAAGCTCGGGAGAGGCGATCTTTGAGAGGATTTTCACCTGGGTAATCGAGGTAAGTGATTACTAAACACCATAGGTTAATTCCCATGTTCCTAATCTTAAATTCCACCCTTAAATTCTAGATTTTTGAGTTGAAATTGGGGAAAATTGGAAGAAACCTCCTAGACCGATTTTTGGAGTTTTGATTGGGTATTCGATCTCCTATTTGAGGGATTTTCATATGGTTAGACTCGTGAGTGAATAAGGGTTCAGAAAATATAAATTTTACCCGAATCCGAGATGTGGGCCCGAGGGGCGTTCTGGTCAAATTTTCTAATTTCGCGTTTTAATTCTGAAATAATTAGTTATCTTGATTTCTTGAATTTATATTTACATTATACTATCGAATTGAATAGATTTGGGCCACTCGGAGTTGGATACTCGTGGCAAGAGCGTGATTATTGATTGATTTGCACAGTCGAGGTAAGTGGCTTGCCTAACTCTGTGTTGGGGAATTTCCCTTAGGCATTTTACTGGTTTTTGCTATAAAAACCCCGTGTACGTGAGGTAACGAGCGCGTGCACGAGATATTTTCACTGAAGTTTTATAGTTCTTTCTACAAAACGCTTCCTTTTCAACTCTATTATTACTGTTATCATTTAAATTGCATAATAAATTAATATTTATCATGGTAAATTGATTTCTAACTGATTTTCCAGTCGTTACTATTCTTTGAAAATGATTTAATGATTTTACTTCGAGATTTCCAACTGGTTTTTCCTCAAACCCTTAAACTACGTATTTTGGAGATTTACTTTATATTACGTATAAATACAGGGATTGCGGGTATAGACCTGAGCATTTCCCTCATTCTGCATTGCATACAGGGATTGCGGGCATAGACCTGAGCCTTTCTCTCATACTGCATTGCATACATAGGGATTGCGGGTAGAGACATGAGCCTTTCCCTCATTCAGCATTGCATACATGGATTGCGGGTATAGGCCTGAGCCTTTCCCTCATTCTTCATTGCATACAGGGATTGCGAGCATAGACCTGAGCCTTTCCCTCATACTGCATTGCATACATATGTGTTGCGGGCAGAGACCTGAGCCTTTCCCTCATACTGCATTGCATACATAGGGATTGCGGGTAGAGACATGAGCATTTCCCTCAATCTCCATTGCATACAGGGATTGCGGGTATAGACCTGATCCTTTCCCTCATTCTGCATTGCATTGTACCTTTATTTTCTTACAGAGCTTTATATATATATATATTGCGTTGATCCAAGCATTTGATTATACCGTTTCTTGCTAGTCTTTACTCATAATTTATGTTGATTATCACTTGCTTTACTTACTTATTCTCTATATCGGTTACTTTGCAAACCTCAGTAGGGGCTCTACCTGACCTCGTCACTACTTGACTAGGGTTAAGCTTGGCACTTACTGGTACCAAATGTGGAGTACTCACGCCCTTCTGCGCATGTTTTCCCCATGTGCAGATCCAGGTCCTAGTACGCGGTATCTCAACTAGCCTCCAGCAGCAGTATCAAGAGACTCGAGGTATAATCTGCAACGTCCGCAGATCTCCGAGTCCCCTTCCTATCTTGAAGTTATAGTACTTGTAGATGAAACTATACGGTCTTTTCTTTTCCAGTTATACATATTGAGCAGTAGAGTAGCTTGTGATGTATGGTGATATTCCGGGTTCTGGGTAAAGTAACTGTTAATGCTGAGCGTCATCGACTTTATTATGATTTATTTCACTTACTATTATTTTACCTGCTTTATCTAGATTTCGCTTAAGTAATAGGCTTACCTAGTCGTCTAGACTAGGTGCCGTCACGAGACCCAGTCGGAGAGAGAATATGGTCGTGACAGTAATGCAAGTCGCTGACCGCGGAAATTTCATCGCGCCCGCGAAGAGTTAAGCCAGTTTTAACTCAGAACAACTTAAGAACGCGGACCGCGAAATTATGGTCGTGGCCGCGGAATTCAAAATAGGCGAGCACTGAAGAAAAGTTCATGACCTAGGGTTTTGTTCACTTAGCAAAAATTTGGCAATTATGTGGTAAAATGAACAACCCCATCCCCCATTAGGTATTCTAATTAATTACCCATCCAGTTTTATCATCAATTAAGCGTGATTGTGATTATTGGCATGTAGTAACCCTAACTAGAAAGAAAAATTGAAATCAACTTAAAAGAAAGAAAAAAAGGAACTACAATTAAGATATAGAATCTAACATACCAGTTGTCAGAATTGAAGTAGAAATTTGACTTTTGGTTACAATGATGAGAATGAAAATCAAAGAGGGAGGGAGAGAGAGAGAGAGGTGAACAGTGATGTATCGGTTTTGAGAGGTGAACAGTTCCAACCCTACACCACTATATAATGGCGAGGAGTAGTCGATGCAGTTTTACCCGATAGGTCAGGATCGATATCCACAAGGAGTTAATATTGGTCGGGAGTTGGGTTTCTACTTAATCCAGTTGCGCGTGTTGTCTTTAATTCCACTTATAATCATGCTTGGGATTGTTTTTATTCTAATGTTAATGCTATTTATTGCTGAAAGTAATCTAAGTACAATATTTTTGTAGGAGTTTTTCAAATGATAAAAAGCACTAGGGAAGTGACTTCCGGCTAGGCGAATATCTAATGGGGTCTAGAATATAGGATTAGCTTGTTATGATTGGGGGCGTGATACAACCCTCACACATAAATACTCACTCTATACCTCTCGGTAATTCAAGTGACTTTGCCCGATTTGGATTTCTCAAGCCTAAATGGGTGTTCAAACAATGCAAGTGAAATTGGCTCAAGTCAGGTATTACTATCTCTAGGTTTAACCCTTTAATTAGGGCTATCAATCTCTTGAATTCACCCCAATTCCTTGTTAACCTATTTTTCCTAGACTTGGGCCCTCTCTCTCAAGAAGAGTCTAAGTCAAAAAGGCACGAATCAGTATTTGCAACTACCAATTCTACAGTTAAAGCATGAAACAAGCTAATTATCACTAACCCATAAACAATTAAGCCCTAAAATTAAGGACCCATTAAATACTCACACTAAGGTGGGTCACAACCCTAGCTAACGGGTCTAGCTACTCATAATAATGATAGAAATCAAAGATGAAGATGTAATATAAGCCATAAAAGTCAATCACAAGAATAAAATCTAAAGATATAAGCTAAAACTACTCTAAAATTACTCAAAGTGGTAAAATACGGTTGTTCACGAGCTCCCCAATACAAAACTTAACCTAAAAAGGTGAAAAAGATCTATTTATACACAACTAAAATTACTGGACAAAAATGCCACTACAGAGGTTTCGCTAACAGCGTAATACTAGACGCGTCCGCGCTGGTCATTCGCAACTGCGCAATAACGAGTGTGGTCCGTGTTTTTCTTCATTTGGATCTGGACTGGAGTTTATTTTGCGGACCGCGTAAATATAGTCGCGTCTGCGTTGGCTTCAATCGCGATCGCGCAAAATGTTCGCGGACCGCGTTCCTCAATTTAGCTTTACTTGTAAACTCTCTAAACCTCTTATCTCGCTCCTAGTGGAATATCCACCGCGGCCGCGTAATTTAGACATGGGCCGCGTTCTTCATTTGAGCGAAGATTGCAAGGCCTCTGAATCTCAATCAACGATGTCAGCGAAATTTCAATCGCGGTCGCATAAGATATTCTGCGGCCGCGCAATTCCATAGCTGTCAACAGTCTATTTTGATCCCAAATCAACCTCTCTGAACTTCAGTCTCGCGGGCCGCACATTTGTGGTCGCCTCAACGGAGGTACTTACGCGGCCGCGTAATATCACAGTTGTCCGCGCTCAGTTCCATCTTTGGGCTTGTGCAAGTTTAACTCGTTTTTATGTTTATTTAGGCTTCTTTGCTCATTTTGACCAAAACCTGCAAGTAAGTGATAACTAGTGATTTGTATTACTATTTACTCTCATTTTCTTAGATTTTGAGGCAACAATTGGCTTAATTAACCCCACATTTTGATGCAAGTTGTTTGAATTGCAGGATTTGAGTCGATTTGTAAATATTGATCCAAAATGACCTCGAAAAGGAGCAGAACTTGCAAAATTCCAGAACCCAGCTGAAACGCTGCAGCGCCCACTTTCCTGCTGCAGCATTTGTCCCTTCGCTGCAACGGATTTCTCTCCATTGCCCCGCTAGCAAACTTCAGAGAGCTGCTTTTTAAGGCTAAGCAAAGCGCGGTCCGCAAAATATTTCTGCTGCAGCGCTTCATCCATCGTTGCAGCGCCCATTTAATCGCTGGACGTGGTTGATAAACTTCAGAGAGTTGGCAGCAAGGGGGATTCAAGCTTCCACGGTCAGCAGTATTTTTTTGCTGACGCGTTCTAGTCATCGTTGCAACGCTTCAGAAATCCGTTGGACGCGGAATGGAAGATTCAGAGAACTACAAAATCCAAGGCCAATGGCCGCTGCAGGGGAAGCCTATTCGTCGCGGCACTTAGAAATACGCTGGGAGCGAATTCTCCGTAAGGGCAATTTTGTCCAGTATTTTCAGCCATGTATAAATAGATCTTTTTCTCATTGTTTTGGGAGGATCCGTCTGGATAACACGTGAATGGTGCTTTTTTACTATCTTGAGTAATTTTAGCTTAGCTTTAACATAGTTCTTCAATTATTATCTTGTATTTTACATTTATGAGCTTAATTTTATCTTCTACTTGTGCTTCTTCTTCAAATATGGGTAGCTAGACCCTTAAGCTAGGGTTGTGACTCAACCCTAGTGTGGGTAATTAATGGGTTTTCAATTTTAGGATGATTATGTGTATGGGTGTTTTGTATTTAGCTTAATTTGTGCATAAATCTCAGATTTAGTGGTTGCAAAGACTATTTCAAGCCTTAATGACTAGGGTCACTCTTTATAAAGAAGACCCAAGTCTAGGTAGTTGAGCTAATAAGGTATTGGGGCAAACTCAAGAGATTGACAGCCCCATAAAAATGGTGAATGCTAGAGATAGCTACACCCGACTTGAGCTAATTCATGTGCATAAATGAAAACACCCAACTATGCTTGAGAAGGCCAAATTGGGAAAAGTCACCCATATTACCGAGGTAGTGGATGAGCAACTTTACATGAGGTTATTCCTTTCACCCATATTTCACAAGTTCATCCTCAATTTTAGATCCGTTAGTCACTCACCTAGGATGAAGTCACAACCCTAGTCCCTTTTTCAACTGAGAAAATCCACAAAAAGATATTAGTCGGCTAGTTCATAGTTTCATTTAGACTAAATCATAGTACAATTACAACAACCTTTTTATGAGAAGTGTAATTAAGATCATGACACGCCACTAGCTCATTTACACTCAACTCCCACATTATTATCTCCCTGTAGAAATCGATCCCGACCCTTCGGGTAAAAGCTGCTTCGATCCTTTCCTTGCTACTATTTAGTGATATAGGCGGGAGCCGATCACTATTTGGCGCCGTTGCCGGGGAGCTTTAGCGGTGTTGATTATCTACTTGAATAGTGGTGTCAATTGTTCTTCTTTCCTTCTATTTTCTAACGTGTGTGTTTAAAATTCAATACAGGTGCATATGGCGGATCTTTTAGGCAATATCATTCCGGGGGAGGAGGTATATGACAACGGAGAGGATGAATTGAATCAAGTACCTCCACCTCCAAGACGAGGCCGAAAGGCCAATCTTAATGATGATATTCTAGACCCTCCCCCGCCTCCTAGAGCTGCCCCTCGGGTGCTTCCAAACGAGGGTTACGCAAGTGCTATTGTCCCGCCTAGACTCCGGGCGGGCAGCTTCCAAATCACAAATGTGATGCTGACACTCCTGGAGCAGCGTGGGTACTTCACAGGAGCTCCCCACCAGAATGCTTACAAGCATTTAAAGGGGTTCATTGATACCTGATGGGGAAGCAAGCAAACAAACGTCTCAGAGGATGCCTTAAGGCTTAGGCTATTTCCCTTCTCTCTCCGAGGGAAAGCCCTAGATTGGCTTGAGCGACTCCCCAACCATTCCATATCCACATGGGATGAGTTGGCGGACAAGTTCATTGCTAAATTCTTCTCTCCTGGGCACATGGATGCATTAAGAGATGAAATATTGGCTTTCAAGCAAGCACCAAATGAGCCTCTTCATGAGATTTGGGAACGCTACAGAATTATGGTCAAAGAGTGTCCAAACAATGACATGACGGAGGCCATGATACAATAGACTTTCTACCGAGGCCTGAATACCACAAATCAGTGTGTAGTAAACCAACTCGCTGGAGGCAACTTTATGAAGCTAACTTACACTGAGGCATGTGACATCTTAGATGAAATGGCTGACACTTTGTCGGCATGGCAAAGTAGAGCAAATGTGACTCAAGGTGATCCAAGTGTTATTAACCTCCACAAAGAGCTTCAAGATCATGGGCAAGCAATTGCCGAGCTTACCACCATCATGAATCAACTTGCTAAGGCATAACTTCAACAAATACAAGGCCCAAAGCAAGTGCATGCTATGGAGGGGGGTAAATCTTTTGGTGAACAAGCAAAGGCCTCGTGGGAATCAAATGCAAAAAAATAATGACCAATGCGACCAAGGAGTAAGTGGATATAATCAAGAAGAATCTTATGGTGATCAAGATGTGATGTATGCCAACAATTTTCAAGGGCAAAGGAAGCAATCAAAATTGGAATAATCAAGGGAACAACCAAAGTTGGAACAATCAAAGGCAAAGCAATTGGAACAATAATAACAACTCAAGCAATTGGGGGAACAACAACCAAGAATGGGGAGGTAACCATAGCAATTGGGGTGGTAATGGTAATCAGGGGTCGGGGGTCGGGCTTTCAAAGGCCCCTGATGTACTAATAACCAAGCAATCCACCCCCGTATCAATCACAATGCCAAGGTTCCTCAAGTAATGACATGGGTAGAATTGAGAAAATGTTCAAACAAATGATGGAACGCAATGCGGATTCGGATGCTCAACTTGCCTCCCATAACACCTCCATTCGAAATCTTGAAGTTCAAATGGGACAAATTTCAAAAGCCTTGAACACACGCCCTAAGGGAGCACTACCTAGTGATACGGTGGCGAACCCCAAGGGTGGGAACAACAACAACAATACCGGTCATGCCATGGCGGTGACCACAAGAAATAGACGAGGTGGTGAGGCTAGTTCTTCAAAGAAAAAGAGAGTTGTTGGTGATGATGATGACTTGAAAAATGATGAGGTTCCGATTGAGGTTGAACATGTGGTGGAAGAGCCAACAACTAGTGATGTGAGAATTGACATTCATGATCATGAGGAGGAATTGCAAAGTGACGTGAACCCGTCTAGGGAACACGTAATTGACATGCCCGAGCCGGTTGTGTTGAAAGAAAAGACACCATATCCTAGGCTTCCTCCCCCCTATCCTCAATGGTTGGCAAAGCAAAAGAATGAGAACCAATTCAAGAAATTCATCGACATGATGAAGAGTCTATCCATCAATGTTCCTTTGGTTGAAGCACTAGAGCAAATGCCCGGGTATGCCAAGTTCATGAAGGACTTGGTCACAAAGAAAAGGTCAATGGAGTGCGAAACTATAAATATGACTCACCACGTGAGTGCAATAGTGCACTCAATGGCACCCAAGCTTGAAGACCCCGGGGTATTCACCATTCCTTGTAAAATTGGTAGCGCGGATTTTGCCAAGGCATTGTGCGACTTGGGAACTAGCATCAATTTGATGCCGTATTCAGTCTTCAAAACCTTGGGAATTGGTCAACCTAGGGCTAATTCCATGCGACTTCAAATGGCAGATCGATCTATGAAGCGGCCTCTAGGGATCATTGATGATGTGTTAGTGCGGGTTGACAAGTTCATTTTGCCCGCGGATTTTGTTATCTTGGATTGTGAGGTGGATTATGAAGTTCCTATCATCTTGGGAAGGCCCTTTCTGGCAATAGGGAAGGCCTTAGTTGATGTGGAGGCCGGTGAGCTCACTTTCTGGGTGGGCGATGAAAAGGTCATGGTCCATATTTGCAAGTCAATGAAACAACCCAATATCATGGAGGTGTGTCCGTTCATGGACCTTGTCACCGAGGTCATTATTGATGAAACAAGTTCAATGATAAATGTTGAAGACCCCGTGGAAGCATCTTTATTGAACCATGATGATATTGTGGTGTATGGCTTGATCGAGTGTACCAATGCTCTACAAGGCATGGGTTCTTATTCATATGGTCCTCGAAAGTTATCCTTGGATTTGGAGAATCGGAAAACTCCTCTGACAAAGCCTTCAATTGAAGAGCCACCTACCTTGGAGTTGAAGCCACTTCCAGCACACCTCAGGTATGAATTCTCGGATCCTTCTCGTACTTTACCTGTTATACTTTCATCTTGTCTAACCAAATTGCAGGTAGACTCTACTCTCAAAGTGCTAAAGAGGAGGAAAAAGGCCATAGGTTGGACACTTGCTGATATTCGGGGTATAAGCCCCGCATTTTGTATGCACAAGATCATTCTTGAGGATGGAGCAAAGCCTTCCGTAAAACACTAACGGAGGCTAAATGAGGCAATGCAAGAAGTTTTCAAAAAAGAGATAATCAAGTGGCTCGATGCTGGGGTCATCTACCCAATCTCTGATAGTGCTTGGACTTCTCCAGTCCAATGTGTTCCAAAAAAGGGTGGCATGATCGTGGTACAAAATGACAAGAATGAACTTATTCCAACAAGGACAGTCACTAGTTGGCGGGTATGCATGGATTACCGCAAATTGAACAAAGTGACCCACAAGGATCACTTCCCTTTGCCTTTCTTGGACCAAATTCTTGACAGACTTGCGGGGAGAGCCTTCTATTGCTTCTTGGATGGGTATTCAAGTTATAATCAAATCTTGATAGCTCCGGAAGACCAAGAAAAGACAACCTTCACTTGTCCCTATGGGACATTTGCTTTCTCCGGGATGCCTTTTGGATTGTGCAATGCACCCGCTACATTCTAGCGGTGCATGATGGCAATTTTTACTGATATCGTTGAAGACTTTCTAGAGGTATTCATGGATGATTTCAGCGTGGTAGGGGACTCCTTTGATGAATGCTTGAAAAATCTTGATAAAGTCCTTGCCCGTTGTGAAGAAACCAACCTAGTGCTCAACTGGGAAAAATGTCACTATATGGTTAAAGAATGGATAGTTCTGGGCCACAAAATGTCAAAGCATGGAATTGAGGTAGACAAGGCCAAGATCGAGGTCATTTCCAAATTGCCTCCTCCGACCTCGGTGAAGGGAGTCCGTAGCTTTCTTGGGCATGAAGGGTTCTACCGGCTCTTCATTAAAGACTTTTCGAAGGTGGTGAATCCTCTTTGCAAGCTATTGGAAAAAGATGCCAAGTTCCACTTTGATGACAATTGTATGAGAGCATTTGAGTTGTTGAAGCAAAAGCTTACTACCACACCAATTATCACCGTGCCGGATTGGAGCTCTCCTTTTGAGCTAATGTGTGATTCTAGTGATGTGGCAGTGGGGGCGGTTTTGGGCCAAAGGGTGAACAAAATCTTTCACCCCATCTATTATGCAAGCAAGACCATGAACTCCGCCCAAATGAACTACACCGTCACCGAAAAAGAGTTGTTAGCTATAGTCTTTGCAATGGAAAAATTCTGGCCTTAACTTATGGGCGCCAAGGTGATAGTTCACACCGACCATGCGGCGCTCCGGTACTTAATGATGAAAAAGGATTCCAAGGCTAGACTTATGCGGTGGGTGTTATTGCTTCAAGAGTTTAATTTGGAGATCGTTGATAGAAAGGGGAGTGAGAACCAAGTGGCCGACCATCTTTCCCGTTTGGAAGAGCAAGGGAGGCCAAGTGATGGTCTTGAGATTAATGATAGCTTCCCGGATGAACAACTTCTATCCGTCTCTTTGCATGATATGTCTTGGTTCGCGGACATCGCCAACTACATTGTCACCGGTGTTGTCCCGTTTGAGCTCTCTTCTAACCAAAGGAAGAAGCTTAGACGGGATAGCATGGATTATTATTGGGATGAACCGTATTTGTTCAAGATATGCAATGATGGTTTCATTCGGCGGTGTGTGCCCGAAGAAAAGAAAGTGTCAATTCTTGAGTCGTGCCACTCCTCACCTTATGGTGGTCATCATGGAGGGTCAAGGACCGCTTCAAAAGTCTTAAGTTGTGGGTTTTTTTTGGCCTACTTTGTACAAGGATGCTAGTGAGTTGGTCAAGCGGTGTGATGAATGCCAAAGAATGGGTGGGATATCCAAGAAAGATGAAATGCCTCTCACTACAATACTTGATGTGGATATCTTCGATATTTGAGGAATTGATTTTATGGGGCCCTTTGTTAGTTCATGTGGAAACACCTACATACTTGTGGCGGTGGAATATGTTTCAAAATGGGTTGAATCTGTGTCTTTTCCCAACAATGAGGCCCGTAGTGTGGTTGGTTTTCTAAATAAGAATATTTTCACAAGATTTGGGACAACCCGTGCCATCATCAGTGACGGGGGGTCTCATTTTTGCAATAGGGCCTTTGATTCATTGTTAGCCAAGTATGGGGTCAATTATAAAGTGTCTACTCCGTACCATCCTCAAGCAAGTGGCCAAGTTGAAGTGACTAATCATGAAATCAAGAACATTTTGGCCAAAACAGTGAATGCTAATCAGACTGATTGGTCCCGGAAGCTTGATGATGCTCTTGGGCTTACCGGACTGCTTTCAAAACACCTATCGGTATGTCTCCTTACCAGTTGGTCTATGGCAAAGCATGTCATCTTTCGGTGGAATTGGAGCACAAAGCACTATGGGCATTGAAAAAGTTGAATTTGGATTGGGATATAACTGCAAATCTTAGAGTTGACCACCTCAATGAGCTAGATGAGTTCAGATTCCATGCATATGCTAGTTCTTCTTTGTATAAAGAAAAAATAAAGTACTTTCACGACAAATACCAAAATCCGGGAGTTCAAGGTGGGAAACTTGGTGCTTATTTTCAATTCTAGGCTTCATCTTTTCCCAGGCAAACTCAAGTCCAAGTGGAGTGGCCCGTTTGAAGTGGTATTGGTTACACCCTTTGGTGCTCTTGATCTCAAAAACAAGAATGAGGAGATTTTTCGTGTGAATGGGCACAGGGTCAAGCATTATCTGAGTAAATTTGATGATAGCCATGTGGTGGCTTTGTTAAAATTACTTTGAACATGGTAACTTGCGTCGTGCCACGACGTTAAATCAGGCGCTTCTTGGGAGGCAACCCAAGCGTTTTCTTTTCTTTCTTTTTGGTTGTTTTTGGAAGGATAGATTTTTTGTTAACTAACCAGTTGTGAAGTTGATGTAGGACTTGATGGATGCAGTGCATGTGAAAATCTGGAATGAGCAAAGTGGCCAAATTCCGTTGTAGCGGTCATAAATCCGCTGTCGATGTCTAAACGGACCGAAACATCTCTTGTTTGGCATTTTTTTACTCAATTAAGAGATCAAAATAAGGCTAAGTGTAAAGCTTGTGGGCTGTTGATGTCTCATAAATTTAATCACCACCGTGGCGGTACGGGTAGTTTGACACACATACTGAAACACCCTGAAGCTAAAATTAAATTTCAACAAATGAAAGCTCAGCAAGAGGG
>MDKH01051951.1:0-11190 GCA_005239495.1 Nicotiana undulata | reverse complement strand
GTCACTACTTGACAGGGGTTAGGCTTGGCACTTACTGGGTACCGAATGTGGAGTACTCACGCCTGCACATGTTTTTCCCTATGTGCAGATCCAAGTCCTAGTACGCGGTATCTCAGCTAGCCAGCAGCAGCGGTATCAGGAGACTCGAGGTATAATCTGTAGCGTCTGCAGATCTCCGAGTCCCCTTCCTATCTTGCAGTTGTAGTACTTGTAGATGAAACTATATAGTCTTTTCTATCCAGTTGTACTTATTGAGCAGTAGAGTAGCTTGTGATGTGTTGTGATATTCCGGGTTCTGGGTAAAGTAACTGTTAATGCCGAGCGCCATCGACTTTAGTATGATTTATTTCACTTATTATTATTTTACCTGTTTTATCTAAATTTCGCTTAAGTAATAGGCTTACCTAGTCTTCTAGACTAGGTGCCGTCACGAGACTCAGTCGGAGGGAGAATTGGGTCGTGACAGTTGATTTGGTCTTAAATGTAGGGTACACTACTCCCTGATATCTTTGCAAATATAGGGTATTCCATTCCCTGGCCACATTTTCACAACATAAGGCACATCAATCCTTAGTTGAGGCATCATTTCGGAAATAATAAAACACCATCCACAAAAAAAAAAAGAATCATCATGTTACTTCTGGGATACACTATTCAATAATGAAGCAGTTTAGAGTTTTTGCTACAAATAGTGAAAATTGGGGCATAAAAATTTTGTTTCATTTATTTTGTTTTGGTGTCTGAGCAGGTTATACCTCGAGGCATAGGGTTTGAGACAACCAAAAGAAGGAGTCTCAATCCAGAATAGAAGAAGAAGAAGAAAAAAGAAAAAGTGAACTCAAAGTGCAGGAGCGGAGAAAAGACGTGGATTGCTCAAGACATGACTAAAGTCACAAGTTTTTCATGTCCCGCCATGATCCGTAAAGCTGAAGAAGAATGAACTAGCACTTGCAGCTAGCAGGTATCAAGGTTCAAATCAAAAGTCTGCATGAAGTACCATTCAAGACTCAAGATCAAGATTCAGAAGATTTAAGATGTGAACCTTGTAACTCATAACTAATAGACTTAGTTAGTTTTTTTTTCATTTTTGATTTTGATGTAATACCAGGACCGCAGACCGGAATCTCGATGGAACGGAACCTCGCTCGACTCTGCAACTCATCATTCCATCACTCTCCTTGAACTACACGCGACCTGATTCCTATGTAACCCGGGATATGTTGGCTGTTCAAAACCAGGACTCGGTCACATCCTCCTACCTTTTAGTTTTCTACTCTTTTAAATAAATGTCGGGTCAAAACATGTCTTGTTGTTCTTTGTCTGAAAACTCTTTGCATTTTCAGTTAAAGAGGGGCAGCTGTAGACATGTAATTTTTTACCCTCTCCGTGATTTTACACATTTTATCGTTTAAATATTTAGTTTTGGTCTAATATATCTATTTTTAGCTAGTTTTAACTCTTTTATTTTATTTTATTTTATCACAAAATAAAAATTATAAAAATATTTTCTTTTATTTAGCTAATTGATATTTAACCTAGTTGCTTTTAGTTTATCTACCTTTCATAAAATTTAATATATATATATATATATATTGGTATTTTATTTTTCCAAAAAAAAAGATAAGAAGAAAATTTTGAACTAATTTTTGTCTTGTTTTATGTGAGAAGGCCACAATTTTAAATTTGGTTGGACCAATTTTAAGCCCATAACTCTCAAGCCCATACCCCTTTTCTACAAAAGACCCTAACCCTAAGATCCTTCTACTTAACCTTCAACACATTACACATTAAGGGATCCCTCACCCCAAAAGACCAAAAAATAAACGGCGCTCCATCTTCTTCTTTTTCAACGTAAAACAGAGACCAATAAAAGAAGAACATCAGCTTTTCAATTTTCTTCTTCAGCAACACAGCAGCCGTCCCATCTCATTCTCAGTAGAGAAAACCAAGAATAGACTCTCTTTCACAACATTTCTATACACTATCTCTCATCTTCATTCACCCATTTTATACTCTCATCTACATTCACACCTTCACGCATACATACACAGAGAACAACTGAAAAGGGTTTGAAATTCAAAAACGAAATCCGAGATTTTAAATAGAGAAAAGCATTTTAAAAAAAAGGAAAAACAGGAAAGAAAAAAATTGGAGAAAAGAAAATTTCAAAAGCTCCCTGCATTACTTCTACAACTTCTGGGTGTTCGAGTTTGATTTTGGACTCAAAATTTGAGGTTGCATTTTGTTGAATCTGCTTCTGCTGAGTTCTGTTTCTTCCCTCCTCCAGCCTTCATTTGGTTATTCCAAGTTTGTTTTTCACAGTTATTGAGGTATTTATTTCAATTCCAAGATGTAATTACTGATTAGAACTTCATATGCTATAAGATTTGTTAGATTTGTTCATCTGCCTGATATAAGACTCTTCATTCATGACTACTTATAAAACTTGGTGTTAACATTAAATATATTTGATTTTATTAATATATAAATTTAAACAACCTCATCAATAAGTAGGAAAATCTGCTTCATGTATTGTTGTTCGCTCATTGTTTTGCCTTTTGGCTTGTTTCAAGCATTCATTTTTCTACTCTAGTTCTCTGTTGGATTAAATTTTGTGGAACATTGACCAAAAATTTTGTGATTTCCTTGGATATATTATATGAATAATTTATTAGTAATGAATTCAGTTGTAGTGTATTTGGTTATACTGACATTTAGTAGTCAAATCCACACTTCTTTTATTAGATTTATCCATATCCCAATAACTTTGCAATAACCTCAAATCTAATAAAAGAATAAAATTTATAAACAAACATGGTAGCTTACTTTAACAACAACAACAATAACAAACCCAATTTGATCTCAACATGTGGGGTTTGGAGAGGGTAGTCTGTACGTAGACCTTACCCCTTCCTAATGCAGGTAGAGAGGTTGTTTCCAATAGACCATCGGCTCAGGAAGGGAAAGAAGAAGAAGAGGGAAGCAAGGAAGAAGAAAGATGAAAAAAAAAATACATACCGTAATAAAGGATAAAAAATATCCAATAATAACAACATGGAATACAATACCTGAGGCGAACAAAATCACATACCACAATAAAAAATCTAAGAATATGAAGGGAAATGCATGTTACTAGGCGTATCGGTGAACACTATAAACTACCTACTAACCTTCTACCTTAATCCTTGACCTCCACACCCTCATATCCAGTGTCATGTCCTCAGTGATCTGAAGCAAATCCATATCCTGCCTAATCACTTCTCCCCAGTACTTCTTTGGCCTGCCTCGACCCCTTTCAAACTCTCCATGGACAACCTCTCACACCTCCTGACAGGGGCATCAATACTTCTTCTCCTAACATGTCCAAACCATCTCATCCGCAACTCCCGCATCTTTTTCTCCACGGAGGCTACTCCCACTCTGTCTCAGATAACTTCATTCTTAATCCTATCTCACCTGGTACACCCACACATCCATCTCAACATCCTCATCCTGATATATGGGCAGAGAGAGGTATTTCAAACTTGCTATCCGGAAATAAAATGAAACATCTTATTTATTGTGGAAAGGTTATTTGAAAAAATTACAGTTTTCAAACTTACTCGTATTTTTGACATTTTCGGTAAAAGATTTGGGTTTTCACTGAGATACTTGAATGGCATGACTATTTTCTGGAACTCTGAACGAGCTGAGCATTTTTTTTACTTCTGAGATACCGCTTTTATTACTTGTATTATGTTGTTATGAACTATTGTGGGATATTGGTATTGGACCCGACCTTGTGTTAGCTCGCCTATGATTTCACCCTAAGGTTAAGTTTGTTATTTACTGAGTACATGGGGTCGATTGTACTCATACTACACTTCTGCACCTTGCGTGCAGATGTTGCTTGTTGATGTTGTTGTGTTCGATGGGAGCTGGATTGAAGATGTACCTGCATTCCGGTCGTAGTTGCCCCTCATTCGTGGTAGCTTTAGATCTATAAAACTCTGTTTATGTACTTTTCAAACAGGTGGTGTATTTATTTTGTTTCAGCTTTGTAAATTTTATTCTTAGAAGCTCATGATTTGTATTACCAGTCATCGGGGTAATGTATAAGATTCAGATAATTTATTTGCCTTATTGTCTTGTTAAATATTATTGGAAGTGGTTAGTTATTAGTTGGCTGACCTAGCGGGTTGGGTTAGGTGCTATCACAACTAGTGGATTTTTGGGTCGTGACAGATTGGTAACAGAGCTCTAGGTTCGTAGGTTCTACAAGTCATGCGGATCGGTATGATGACGTCCATACCTATCTTCGAGAGGAAACATGACATTTAGGATATACTTCCCATCTTTCTTTTCCTTATTGTGTGGCATTGATTCAGCTTGAAGCCTAACCCTTTGAATTCCTTCCACGCATTCGTATGTGCACATGAACGCTCGGTATTAGTTGTGCATCAACGACTTGTGTTTCCATGGTTGAGGTGCGAGATGTGATTTTGGCGTGCTGATGATGGGTCAGTCTGGAGAACTTGAGGCCGAGTTTTGACTATATCTTGAGCATGGAGATTTCAATTGTGTGAGCATGTGCTTTTGGGATTTATATGTATGTTGGTGTCCCTATTAGTGGAATTTGTGATTAGATGACTATGTGGTGAGTATGATGTGACTGCGAGATATGTTTAGATTGTTCGAATGTGATGGGAAGTGTTTAATTGAGATGTAGCAAGCACTATTGGGTGTTTGATTTCTACCTTGATTTGGCGTATGGCCTCGAGTTATGGGTGTGTTGAAGGACCTCTCATGTTGCTTTGTTGTGGAGTGAAGTAGATTTTCATGTCCTGTTATGAGTTCAAACATAGGGAGATTAAGTGATTGATTAGTAGTTGTGGCTGTGAAAGGGTATAAGAGATGTTAGTTTGAGGCTAAGCGGGTGATTTATCTCCTGCGAGGGTCGTGAGGTTGTGTTTCCCCTATGATGTTTTATAGAGAATTCTCTTTTACTAGAGAATGATATATGTTACAATTTGATTTTGGATCGTTTGTGGAAGTTGGCTTGACTAGTACAAGGGTGAATGCGAGACTTGCAGATAATTTGACGTATTAGATTGTTAGCGTTACAGGAGCTCAGGAAGGATTTAGTTGAATCTCATTGCGGCATCATGGCAGTAATAGAGTATGGGCATTGTGAGTTATTATGTGTTTCGATCTATGGCTTCGAGCCAAGTGGAGGAGTCTACTATCGACGAGTTGATTGCACAATTATGTGTTGTATTGGTTTCAGTTTGAGATGTACTGGTGAACCAGTTATGACTGCAGGGGTTGAGTTTGAGGATGACTCAAGTAAGGGAATTTCTGGATACAAGTTGTATAACACTTTATGGGTATATAGACATCATAAAATAGTTAAGTGGTTATTCGTGAAGGTTGTAGTGTGCATGGAGTAGGAATTGCTCAGTTGCTTAGAAGCATGGGGTACTCTTTTGGATGTCGGTGCGCTAATGAGTAACAGTCCATTCGGTCCATTTGGTAGGTTTAATTGATATTTGAGAAGAGTGGACAACACTCGAGAACGGTTCTAATGAATTCAAGATTTAAATGTAGCGATTTGAAATTTTCAAGAATTGTATATGACTAGAAATTGAGAGTTACATTGGGCGGTGTCAAAACTTGTAACATTTTTTATACCATTGTGGATTATGCATTTCAGCATTAAGAAGGTGAAGGAAATATTTTTTGGTTCACATAAGGTCTCTTTAGAGTGGGTGTCTCGGTTATGGTGCTTTAGGGTGCCTAAGATGGAAGTCAGCAACTTATGGGCCTTAGGGCGTTGTGGTTTTATACTAGGGTCTCTGGTGTGGTAAAATCTTGGTTAAGGATCGTGGTGTTCTAGCAGGGAGAAGTATCAATTTGAAGGCAATTTGGAAGGGACTTGAAGAACTATGACAGCTTGGTAGTAGGTTGGATCAATACAGTAATGGATATAATCGGTTCTTTGGGTACTAATGACGTGGCTAGTCTCTACTGGTGTTTCATGGCAATGCTCTTGGGTTATGGTGGCCTGCGTTGCTGGGTGGAGTTAGAGAGATTCGGTTCTGATAGCTTGGTGATGTGCTAATGGGCTTCGATTAGTTTTCAATGGTTTCTACCATGGTTCAAGGAGTATATTTCCTACTGGCCTAAGGAATATGTTGCGTATTGGGATTCTCTCCTAGATAGGATCAAATGGAAGGTTTCTGACTGATCGAATGTGTATTCTACTTGTGACTCGGAGTTGAATATGAAAATCTTGTACTCTTCTCAGGATGTCATGGTAGATGCGGTGCATTGTGTGGGATCGAGATTTGCAAGTTCAAGGTCACGGGTCAGTTTGGAAGGGAAGGACATAAATTCGTAGGCAGCATGCACGATTTCAGATGATTTCAGATGAGTAGGTAAATGATATTACCGCTTGGTATGGCTTGATGAGAGTATTCATTTTAGAAAGGGCAATGTGTTTTGATGTATAGATACTTCACTAGTATTGCGACACTCTCCTGGTTGATCAACTACTGATATTCAAATTTTGCTCTGTGGCCCGGAAGAATTTTAGAAGTATTTCTCATGGGATTATCGTGTATGAGAGATGTGTTAGACATTCTGGCGGTGGAGTTAGGATCAGATATGGTGATTCGTCTGTTCTATGGATTTGGAGGCTGGGGGTTCTCAGGAGCAGACTGTTTCATGGTTGTGGACTGTGAAGTCATGGACGAAGCTAACCAAATGATAGTATGTGTTATGATCAGTCAATTTTGGGCTTTTGGAGGTTTATTTATCTATTGTGGGTTCCCGGAGTCGATTTGGGGTCCTAATTAGGATGTGTATTCTACACCGAGTAGGGTTGGTTGGCTCCATAGTGCTATTGTTGACGGATGTGCCATTCGGTTGTTGCTAAGCTTATTCGTGTACTGAATTTTCTGTGAGTTACTCTTCTATGCTACGAGGAGTTGTGATTCGTTTGTTTTAGGCACTTATGGTGCGGTACGGTTCTATTGTGGTCTTATAGCAAACATTGAGTGAGATGAGTAATTGGGTATTGCATGATTGAGGGCGTATTGGTTATATTATTTCGGGTATGGTGTGGCATTATATCATCTATTCTCTGTGGGTATGATAATGCACTTTGGGTACTTGATGTCGAATTTCACGTGGTTATTGATTTTGAGCAGGGTGGCTCGAGGTATATGACATGAACCAGCGTTTGGATGGAGTCGCACATTGCAGCAGAGTTATGTTGAGGTATGAACCTTTGTGTTAGAGTCGGGTGAGGGTTCTATGGTGTGTGATAGGTTTTTAGCATTTCTTTATGGTGGTACCCGTTGATCTTGTGGGACGGTTCTATTGCTTGAGTCATTTTCATGATTGATTATATTTTGATTGTTGTTTATTGTTGCATAGATTCCACGATTTGTGGCTCTGATTAGTATTGGTGTTGCGTGCCAGTAGAGTAGTGGGTATTCGATAAAATGGAGGCGACGGATCTCGGATGGGTGCTATCAGATTTGATTGCGGTATAATTGGAAGGATAATATCGGAAGTCGACTTAGGAATTGGCTATAGTTCTTGTTGAAGAAGAGGGAACTCCATGGCTTGTTGATTTGATGAATGGTTATGAGTTTCTGCGTGTTCTTCCATTATCGGCAGCGTGCGAAGGTTTTAGGATGAGGTTTTGTTAGGTATGAGGTTTATTACCGTAATTGGGTTGTTTTGATCAGCTACTATGATAAGAGATTTTACTATGGGTATTTGAGTTATGTGGTATATCCTGTTATTGTAGCTTGGGTTATGGTTACGGTTTGGTACAACTTGTTCAAACTTATATAGTGTGAAGGTTGCGAGATTCACATCTTATAAGAAATTCCAGGTGCTGGAAATTGGATTCTAAGGCTTGTGGGCTAGGTTGAATTGAGAAATTTAGGTTATGTTGTGTTATCGTACCTATATGGGATAGGGTGACATGGGATCACCCCCGGTTATATGCATGGTAAGGTTATACGACGGTTTGATGGTTTTGCGAACAACTCTTGGCATGTTCGAGGACGAACGTATATTTAAATGGGGGAGAATGTAATGACTCGACCGATCGTTTTGAGCACTTGCACTTCGCTCGATAGTTTGGGGGAACAAGTAGCTCCGTATAATATATTAGGACTTGTGGGAAAATTTTGAGTTCATTAAGAGTTGAATTGATATGTTTCGGCACGAGCTTTTGGATCGAAAGTTCATTAAATTTGATTTGTGGTGTGTTTCGTCGTTTCGATGTTGTTATGCCTGATTTGAGGCCTCGAGTAAGTCTGTGTTATGTTATGGGACTTTTTTGTATGTTCGTACGGGATCCCGATGGGCTCGGGTGAGTTTCAGATAAGTTTGGGTTGTGTTGCGCTTGTTTTTCTTATATTTCGACGTCGTTCTTTCAAGCATAAATGATATCAAATTAAACAAATGAGCTTTGATTTCTATTTTGATTGAAGCATTAGATCTGTATCACAATTATGGGCACGTAGCAAAAAGAATCATTGAATTTGGACATCGTATGAGGATGTTATGGTAGTTTTACCAAGAATTAGGTTGCCAAATTATTCAGATTAATTACGAAATTACCATTGACTTCGTATTCAAAAATCTGCACATTTTCAAATATTGAAACCAACATATCTCCTTCATTATAAGGTCAAATGGACTGATTCTAAAGTCTATCTTGACTGAAATTTTACAATGGGACATCAAAAGCAAGTTTTTAGATCATTTGGCACGTAAAACGAGATAGAATAACTGGGCAGAAATACTTAATATCTAAAGTTTGTTCATTTGATCATATTTTGAGTTGGGAAGCTCGTATTTGGACAATTTTTGGAGGCGATTTTCATCATATGGATTGGGGTAAGTGTTCTATATTCGATTTTGGTTATATTTCATGAATCCATCTTCGTTTTTGGCATAGTGAAATTTTGGGGTTTTGTCTAAAATTTCATAAAGTGAATTTTTGAGTTTTGAACATCAATTCTGAGTCGGATTTGATTGAAAGTAGTATGGTTTGACTCGTAATTGAATGGATTATCGGATTTTGTGAGTTTTGTTGGGTTCCGAGGCGCGGGCCTGAGTTTGACTTTTTTGTCAATTTTGGGATTTTGATTAAAGATTAGACCTTTATCGATTGGGTTTGTTTCCTTTGGCATTATTTGATGTATTTGAGTTTCTTTTGGCTAGTTACGAGCCTTTAGGATGGTCGTTACGTGCGGGATTGCCTTTTCTAGAGCATCGTTTGGCTTGCTAAGTATTGAATTTGGCTTGTTCGAGGTAAGTAACTCTTCTAAACTTAGTGTTAAGGGTATGAAACCCCGAATTACGTATTATGTGATTGGTATTGAGTGACGCACATGCTAGGTGACGGGCGCGTGGGCGTGCACCCTGTGAATTGTGACTTCATTGTTTCCATGACACTGTATAGTGGCCCTATTTTGTTGATATCTGCGTTTTCACCATGTGATAAAGTAACTTAGCTGTCAATCATGCTAAATATCATGTTTAGGCTTTATGCTGATATTGTTAGGAATCATATGTAACGACTCGGTCCGTCGTTACGCAGTATACGCATCTATTCCTTTATTTCTGTCTTTTAGTAGCTCGGTTAGGCTGTTCATGGAGTATTGGGGTTGGTTGGTTCGGTTTCAGAGTGAAAATAGAGTGGATTGAGACATTAGTCTCTAACAAGAGCTTTAGAGTTGGAAAAGTCAACCCGGAGTTGACTTATTGGTAAACGAACTTGGAATGCGGATTTTATGGTTAGGATAGCTTCGTTAGGGGATTTGGGACTTAGGAGTGTGTTTAGAATATTTTTAGGATGCCCGGTTTAGAATTAGGCTTGAATTGGCGAAGATAGTATTTTGGCGAATTCCGGTTGATAGGCGAGATTTGGATCCGAGGGTCGGAATGGGATTCCGAGAGTTGCTGTAGCTTCGTTAGGTCATGTTGGACTTGCCCGCAAAATTTCAGGTCATGCGGAAATGTTTTCGTTGGGTTTTTGATCAAATGCGTGTTTCGGAAATTTTTGGGAATCATAGGCTTAATCGGATGAGAATTTATGATTTTGATGTTGTTTTTGGTGTTTTAATGGCTCAACTAAGTTTGAATAACCATGTTGGATATGTTGGTAAGTTTGGTTGGGGTCCCGAGGGGCTCGGGATTGATTTCGGACGTTAAACGAAGGAATTGTGACTTGAAATGCAGCTGAAGCTGCTACTGCTGGTGTGATCGCACCTGCGATGATTGGGCCGCAGGTGCGGACATCGCAGGCGCGAGAGTGAAGTCGCAGGGGCGGAAATTCATCGCAAGGGTGGAAGAAAGGTCGCACCGAGGTCGCAGGTGCGGGGGATGGGTTCGCAGGCGCGGACTCTAAGAGTTAAGCGAAGGATCGCATGCGCGGTAAATGTGTCGCCCTTGCGGGCCCGCCGTTGCTGTGAAGCGATCGCAGGCGCGGAGCCTGGACGTTTAAGTGACTTCCGCAGGTGCGGTTGAAATGTCGCGCCTGCGGAGCCGCAGGTGCGAGAAATGCACCGCCGTTGCGGAAATGCCTGGGCAGAACTATAAAAAGGCAGCCTTCGCGAAATTTGTTCTCTTTCACCATTTTTACACACGGGTTGAAGGTTTTGAAGGCATTTGAAGAGGGATTTCGTTGTTTCTTCAAGGAGGTAAGTTTCTTGGACTCAAAACTCGTTATGTTGTGCATTAAGAACGATTTTCGGTTAAAATCATGGGTAAAAACAGTAGAAAAATGGGGGTTAGGGCTTGGGTTTAAGAGAGGAAGAATGGGGGAATTGGAGGACCATTTGAGGTCCGATTTTCGTGTTCTTGGTATGGTTAGACTCGGGAAAGGACAAGGAACCTAGTGTTGTGAAAATTTCTGACTTTCGAGACGTGGGCCCGAGGGCCGGGTTTTGACCGAATTCGGGATTTTGGTATTTTTGCTAAATTTTGATTTGGGGATTGTTCCTTAGCACATTGTGACGCCATGTAATTGATTATTGGTAGATTTGGAGCATTTGGAGGCCGATTCTCGAGGAAAGGGCCAGGTCGAGTAGAGTTGAGCCGATTCGAGGTAAGTAACGACTTCAACCTTGGAACTGAAGGGTTCAAAACCCCAATGTGCATGCTAATTGATGATAGTTACTA
>ML295968.1:27017-48319 GCA_005239495.1 Nicotiana undulata | reverse complement strand
TGGTGTACATGGGGTGCATACTTATCGGCTTCTGATAGAGCCTTGACACTTGTCGGATGTCAGCAAGCTACGATGGTTAGTGAAGATCTCACACTGCACCCCATACAAGTAATGACGCCAAATCTTTAAGGCATGAACAATGGCAGCTAACTCAAGATCGTGCACTAGATAGTTCTTCTCGTGCACCTTCAAGTGTCTAGACGCGTAGACAATCACCCTACTGTCCTGCATCAATACTGCTCCCAAGCCAACTCTAGAAGCATCACAATAGATTGTGTAAGAACCCGAACCAGTAGGCAAAACTAGTACCGGAGCTGTAGTCAATGCTGACTTGAGCTTCTGAAAGCTCTCCTCACACTCGTCGAACCATCTGAATGGAGCATGAATTTTCAATGTTGACACAACTCTTGTTTTTTGTTCTAACTCTTCTATCTTTTGTGACACTTGTAGACTCAAGAATACAGTGTTTGTACTAAGAACTAGAAAGGCTTAGAAGCAGATGATGCAGTTGCATAATCATCTTCTTGAGTTTGGCACTCTTCTTATAGGAGAGTTTGAGTAGCCGTTGCAGATTGATCTTTGATTGAGGCACAGAATCCTCTAAGAGATTTGACCCAAGGGGTGCCTCCGAATCCTGCGCAAGAGATGGGCTGGATTCATTTACTTCCTTCGCCTTTCATATCCATATTCAAGGGAGTGATTTGTGGCGTGATTTGGTTTCAATCTTCAGTATCTTCAGATCTAAATCATTACTTGAATATGGCCTGATGTTCTTTAGCAGCTGCACTTGATATGTTTCCTTCTTTAAAGCCTCAATGTCCTTTGATTTAGCCTAGACTTCCTTTAGCGCCTGGACTTGATTTTGTTTCCTTTTTTATGGCTTTGACTTCCTTTGATTTAGCATCGTTCTTGGTGCCTTTGATCTCGTTTCCTTTATGATGTCCTCACCAAAAGGCCTTCCTTTGAAGTAGTGTTGCCTCCTAATTTCCCGCAATCAAATGGATACAATTAGATTTGCATTATCGTCATCATTGAAACTTAGGTGTAACATATACTTGCTTGCCTTTACCAATGATTCAGAACAAATGCGATGACACTAGATGTGCTTCCTGTATTATATATGATTTTATGCTTCTATGATGTGATGTTGAATCATGTTATTTGATTTAACCTTTATGCAACCGTGTTTACTTTGCAGATCATACGTGCATAGACTGTGATACCTGTCGATGGATGGCTTCGGTAATCAAATTTTCTGTTTAACTTATATGTATGAATAGACCAAGATACCTGTCAATGATTGCTCCCATATGATCCCTGTTTCATGGGGCTTGAATAGATGATAACACTGCACATTACTACTCTAAATTGAGCATGAAATTAATTCTCGGTGATTTTATAACAAGGTAATGCTCTGTTTTAGCATTTTCATTTGGAGTGGAGGAGAGAGAAGTTGTATACTGTATAGTATGGTGGGAAACTGGAGTTACTCGCCGATCTGTTTTTAATCACTGTTGTTTATTCTTAGTGGTGAAATGAGCTGGGAGCTAATCGCCCTTTTGTCTTAACAACTAGGTTACCACAGGAAGGATTTTTGCAGTCGGTGTAAACTTGTGAATGGATATTTTGTTCAGGTAGTAGAAAGCCTAAGATCAGCTGTAACGCTTAAATAGTTGAAGAAGAATCTGTAACAATGTGTAATTTAATATTGAGGAGACTAAAGGAAAGCTGGAAAACATGTTAAGTGCACCAATTGGAATGAAAGTGACGTATTAAATTGTTTTAGTAAGGGATGGCAACACCAAATTTACTTCATCGCATGACAAATGCCTAAAAGGAGGTAAGTTTTGGTGATAAGATACATTAAAACGGGCGAAAGTTTGAAAAGATTAGAAGGGGTTGAGAGTATGTCATCCAATGCTATTGGATTTTTACGGAAAATGAGAGGGGGAGACCTAATTTGGATAATAATTATTTTTTGGGGAATCACTTTGGCCGAGAATGATATGTAGAGACACTTTTAGTAAGATGAGTTGAGCAAGTAGTCAAGAACTGTTCCGGAGATACGTTCCATGGGCCAGATGATTTCGCTCGTGTTCCATCACCGGTAGGTGTACTTGGAAATTTTCCGATATGTTGGACTTGCTGAATGTGATGAGTCTGTAATGTAAAACAAGTCCAGATTCTTGTAAGTCCCTAACAACACTATCTAGTACTGTATATCAATAAAATCTTGGTGTACTTGGAAATTTTCATCAGACTGGTACTTTTGGGAACACTTTAGTTCTTCATTCAGGTAAATGAAAAAAGGAGGTGCAACGGATGCCAAGGATATACAACTAGTTATCCTAGTAGGGGTTGTATATAAATCTTAGCAAAGGCTCTAGCAAAGAGAATTAAAAGCGTTATGAATAAGCTCTGGCTATCTTGCTAAATACTTCTGTAGACGGGTAACAAACCCTTGTTTTCGTAAATTCTTGATTGAGGATCAGAGAACCAGTTTATAAGTGGGATATAGCAAAGGTTTTACATTCATGTGAAATAAAACTTATTTGTTTGACGTATTTGTGGTAGTAAATCATTGGAGAATGTTTTACCAACTTGTTCGCACTGGGTATGGACAAGATCATTGCAGCGTCAGAGATCCCCCAAAAAAGAAGATTTTCAGTTGTCGTGTTATATAGACATTTGAAGCACCGGAAGCTCATGAGGCTGAATGCTTCCTGTTGAGGTTGTATAATAATAAGCAGTTGTAAGCAAATAGTATGCTATGGCAAGTGTCATCCTCCAAATACTTTTTACTGAGTTCTTATTGCAAGTTCCTACACAAGGTCGGAGAACCTATAATCTGTATGGAGATCTAGGCTCCAAAAGAAGGTAGCATTCTTATCTCAGTGTGACATCTGGAGCTATCTTGACAGCAGATATCTCAAGGAGGAGAGGATGCTTTATTATTGGTGATGTCTGTGCAAAAAACATGGAAGGATTTGAACTACCTATTTTTACAATGGTTTTACGCTGCTGAGTTATGGCTGTTGATCTATGCTATAGTCAACATTTAATACGTGCTCTTGAGCTCTGTGGCAGAGATGCTGGCAAGTTGGAGGTTTTGGTAAATTGGGAAATTAAGAAAAATAAGTTGTGGAAACCCCTATTTTTGGATATTCTGGAAAGTAAAAACCAGGATAGATACTTGGTATTCATTTTTCTAGTTTGTCCTAGCTCTATCAGCTGGGTTCATCATGATGTATCCTGTTCAATATTTTTATCTAATCGTTCCAAACTGCATCTCTTGGTGGAAATAGGTCATGTTTGTCCTGACAAACTTTTATTGGACCATAAACAAGTCAACTAACTACATAACTAGATTTAAAGAGAGTGGTCTCCAATTTTATGGAAATGGAACTTAGATTGGATTGTCTCTTTTGCTCAACAATGAACTCTTGATTCACCTATTAATTATTGTGCTTTCGCTTATACATCCTGTACTTCAATTTTTATCACATTGTTTTATTTGGGATGCTCACTATTCCATTAGTAGTAGTATTTTATGTACTTTTACAACTTTCATGTTCAGATTCATTTAACTATTTGAATTTTGTACTTCGAGTTTATTTTCTTCTTCTTGAGCCGAGGGTCTTTCGGAAACAGCCTCTCTGCCCTATGGGGTAGGGGTAAGGTCTGCGTACGCTCTACCCTCCCCAGACCCCACTTGTAGGATTTTTACCGAGTTGTTGTTGTTGTTGTTGTTGTCTGGAAAGTAAAAACAGTATTGATTGGATTGAGAGACCGAAAACAAGGGTCAAGAGCTTTCTTTTATTAATTAGTATTCTGGTGCAATATGGAAATACCGTACGTGTAGATTGTTGGCTAAATTATTGGAGGCCTGATGTGTTTTTCTACAACATATTGTAAAAACACCACCACCTTGGTCTAGCATTAACGTATTCTTTGTATTTATCAACATATTAATGTGTTTATTGGTGTGTTTAGATCATAAAGACTTCTATTTTGTCCTATTGTATTTGGGTTTCATCCCTTTTGGATGTGTTTTTCAAAAACTGCTATCATTGCAGAACAAATATGAATTCTGAGATTGAAACAAGAATTTATAGATAGACGACTTGTCTAAGGATGAGCATATGTTGTCGCAGTGGTCCCTTTATTTCCAGATGAAAACTAATTTGGGACTGATAATTGCTTTATTTATTGTACTTTAGGAGAACTTTACACGAGTTGGTGACATGTCAGCAGTCTTTAAACAGCCCAGCTGTGAAGAAGAACGACTGAGAGCTCTTCAGGTACTCTATTTAGTATTTTCATCTATCATCTGATTCTCGATTGGAAAATATTAGCGATAATCATTGTGGAAAAAAAACTTTAGAACAAAAAAGACATTGCTAAAAAAGTATGCATAGCAGCATACCAATTCTAAATTCTAAGTTGATATGCTTTTAGCTTGGAGAAACTTTATTTGATACTCTTATCTAATCTTAGTTCCAGATACTTTAACATGGATCTAACTTTCTATTTGGATTGATGATGCTTCAAGGCCTTAATATCATGCCCAACAAATTCAATCCATACAGAGAAGCCTGCCCGTGATATTTTAGAAGTTCAGAAGACTTTCCCAATTCCAATAGATGAGCATACAATGCCGGTAGATCCGTTCTCCTTCTGTAGTTTTCTTGTGTATTTATTTCTCACTAAGCAGTTGAGATTATTGAAGGAGTCTGTCAACAGATATTAATTTGATCCAGACAAACTGTAGATTAATGAATACTGCTTTGTTCATCCTCATCATCATCTTCATGGCAGAAGCTAAATGAAATCCAATTAAAGACTGGATTTCGTTTGACGTATGCTCTCATTTTACTAGTCCATAACTCCTTGAATATGCAGATTACGTTGTTTAAGTGGCATAAAAAACCCTTAGGTAAACAATCCCTTAATTTTTAGGACAAGTCAAACTCGTGGTCAAAGATTGACCCAAACAGTTAACTCTGGTCAGCGGGTCAGAATTGATTCTTGTGCATTGCCCTATAGCATGGGCAGGCCTTTGTGTTTTGCTGTGTGCCGCGCTCACTGATTTTCTGACAGGAAAGCTTTTAGTGAAATGTTCATAACTTTTTGTAGGAATGTCGGAATGACAAACCGTTTGAAGTGTTGGAAACTAGACTTCAAGTGCTTTAATTTAATATATTACACGACCCACTACTCAATCTACATTGAGAGATATGATCGTTTGAAGTTAGACATGTGCGGCTATGATCGTCTTCTTCCCTCAAACGCTTCCAACTTGCTCCCATGATACTGAAACCCACCCGAGTCCCGTCGATTGCCAACCAGACCATTCCAACAAGTCCCATAAATCATTTCGAAGTTTTAGAAAGTATCAAAATTCATAATGGACTCATTTACCAAAAATGAAGAATCAGGTTATTACAGTTTCTTTTCAGATCACATCATTCTGCAAGTCTTCTGATATTTTTATTGAGAAATATTTAGCATTCTTGAGTGATGAAATGGATAATTAGTTCTTAATGCCATTTCTCTTTTCCTATCTGGCACTCACAGATGTGTAGAACTTGCAACATCACCTATTTCCTAAAACTTGTGTCTGTCTTATCTAAGTGCTCTCTACTACTTTCAGGGTGTTTACCACTGTGGTTATCATTCTGAAAAGTCGTTTGGAGCTGCTGCTTATTTGATTGTTCGTGCTGAAGGAAATATTCTTGTTGACAGGTATTTTAGCATTCATACTGTGAGAAAGCATAGGAGAAAATATTATTATTCACACAATACAATGATACAATGAGCCCTATATATAGATAATACATGTCCTACTCCTAATACATATAGGATTATGGTTATTTACTACTATTTAACTACTAAACTAACATTCCCCCTCAAGCTGGTGCATATAAATCAAATGTACCGAGCTTGTTATATATATAACTAATACGAGCACCAGTGAGGGACTTGGTGAAAATATCAGCAAGCTGATCATTCGACTTCACAAATTTTGTAACAATATCTCTTGAGAGTATCTTTTTTCTGATGAAGTGACAATCAATCTCAATGTGTTTAGTCCTCTCATGGAAAACCGGATTTGATGCAATATGAATGGCAACTTGATTATCACACACAAGTTCCATCTGGCTGATGTCACCAAATTTCAACTCCTTCAGCAATTGTTTGATCCAAATTAGCTCACATGTTGCCATAGCCATTGCTCGATATTCTGCTTCTGCACTAGATCGAGCAACTACATTTTGTTTCTTGCTCTTCCAAGACACCAAATTGCCTCCTACTAAAGCACAATATCCAGACGTAGAACGTCTGTCAGAAGGTGATCCTGCCCAATCAGCATTTGAGTAACCAACGATCTGCTCATGACCTTGATCCTTAAACAATAACTCTTTGCCTGGAGCCGATTTTATATACCGAAGAATGCGGACAACTGCATCCCAGTGGCTATCTCATGTAGAATCCATAAACTGACTTACAACACTCACAGGAAAGGAAATGTCAGGTCTGGTCACTGTGAGATAATTTAATTTACTAACCAGTCGCCTATATCTTGCAGGATCGCTAAGCGGCTCCCCCTGTCCTGGCAAAAGTTTAGAATTCGGATCCATCGGAGTGTCAATCGGTCTACAACCTGTCATTCCTGTCTCCTCAAGAATGTTTAAGGCATACTTCCGTTATGATATCGCAATACCTGAGCTAGACTGAGCGACCTCAATACCCAGAAAATACTTTAGTTTGCGAAGGTCCTTGGTCTGAAAGTGTTGAGAGAGATGTTGCTTCAATTTAGTAATACCATCCTGATCTTTGCCGGTACCAACAATATCATCAACATAGACCACCAGATAAAACAGAGACTCGAAGCAGAGTGCCGATAAAACACGGAGTGATCAGCTTCACTCCGAGTCATGCCAAACTCCTGGATAACTGTGCTGAACTTGCCAAACCAGGCTCGAGGAGACTACTTTAGACCATAATGTGACCGGCGCAAGCGACATACAAGGCCACGAGACTCCCCCCTGAGCAACAAACCCAGGTGGTTGCTCCATATAAACTTCATCCTCATGGTCACCGTGTAAAAAAACATTCTTAATGTTCAGCTGATAGAGAGGCCAATGGTGAACAATAACCATGGATAGAAAAAGGCGGACCGATGCTACCTTAGCCACGGGAGAGAATGCATCACTGTAATCGAGCCCAAATATCTGAGAATATCCCTTGGCAACAAGACGGGCCTTAAGGCGATCAATCTTGCCATCTGGACTAACCTTGACTGCCGACAACCAACAGTAGATTTACCTGAAGGAAGAGGAACGAGCTCCCAAGTACCACTCGTATGTAAAGCAGACATCTCGTCAGTCATAGCTTGTCGCCATCCTGGATGAGACAATGCTTCACGTGTAGACTTAGGGATGGAAACAGAGGACAACGAAGATATAAAAGCATAATAGGGTGATGACAAACGATGATAACTTAAACCGACATAAGGAGGATTAGGATCAAGTGTGGTTCGTGTACCTTTCCGAAGTGCAATCGGTGTACTAGGAAGAGACAAGTCCGCAGTAGGAGCAGGGTCAGGTGCAGGACGTGGATCAGCTGGGCTTGATGCCGGGTGCGGATGACGATGATATGTCAAGAGTGGTGTTCCTGTGGCGGGGGATCTAGGAGGAGCCACACTAGACTCCCCAACGGTTGGAATGGGTAAGACTTCTATGGCGGAAGGTGAAGGAGGAGCTATAGTAAACTCCTTAAAGGTCGGTATAGGTAGGACCTCAGATATATCAAGGTGGTCAGAAGAGGTAAAGAAAGGCTTAGACTCAAAAAATGTGACGTCAGTAACATAAAGTACCTACGAAAATCAGGTGAGTAACAACGATATCCCTTNGAGCAGGGTCAGGTGCAGGACGTGAATCAGCTGGGCCTGATGCCGGGTGCGGACGACGATGATATGTCAAGAGTGGTGTTCCTGTGGCGGGGGATCTAGGAGGAGCCACACTAGACTCCCCAACGGTTGGAATGGGTAAGACTTCTATGGCGGAAGGTGAAGGAGGAGCTATAGTAAACTCCTTAAAGGTCGGTATAGGTAGGACCTCAGATATATCAAGGTGGTCAGAAGAGGTAAAGAAAGGCTTAGACTCAAAAAATGTGACGTCAGTAACATAAAGTACCTACGAAAATCAGGTGAGTAACAACGATATCCCTTTTGAACACGAGAATAACCAATGAAGACACACTTGAGAGCACAGAGAGCTAACTTATCTTTCCCGGGGCTAAATTATGAACAAAACAAGTGCTCCCAAAAACGCGAGGGGGAACAGAGTATAAGGGTGACTGGGGAAACAATACTGCATACGGAATCTGATTCTGGATGGGAGATGAAGGCATCCGATTAACCAAATAACAAGTTGTGAGAACTGCATCGCCCTAAAAACGCAGCGGAACATGAGATTCAATGAGGAGTGTGCGAGCAAACTCAATGATGTGCCTATTCCTTCTCTCACCCCATTTTGCTGAGGGGTACAAGGACAAGAGGTCTGATGAATAATTCCTTGAGAAGTCATAAACTGCTGAAATTGAGAGGATAAATATTCTAAGGCATTATCACTGCGAAAAGTGCGAATAGAAACACCAAATTGATTTTTAATTTCAGCACAAAAATTCTGGAATATAGAAAACAACTCAGAACGATCTTTCATTAAGAAAATCCAAGTACATCTTGAATGATCATCAATGAAACTAACAAAATAACGAAATCCCAAGGTTGAACTGACTCTACTAGGACCCCATACATCAGAATGAACTAAAGAAAAAACAGACTCTGCATGACTTTCAATACTACGAGGAAAGGAGGCTCGGGTATGTTTCCCGAGCTGACATGACTCACACTCTAATGTAGATAAACTAGACGAACTAGGCACCATCTTCTGAAGCTTGGATAAGTTTGGATGTCCTAAACGTCTGTGAATTAGGTCCGGAGGATCTGTAACTAGACATGCCTTTGAGGAATTGAGTGAGTTAAGGTAGTAAAGGCCTTCTGATTCAAGTCCTGTTCCAATCGTCTGTCCTGTACTACGGTCCTGCATAATAAAAGAATCATCAATAAAATATATACCACAATGGAGGGCACGAGTCAAACGACTAACAAATGCATGATTAAAAGGACAGCCAGGGACATAAAGAACGGAAGAGTAACAGAGGGTAGGGGATTCACTCGTCCAACTCCTTTTGCTTTAGTTTGAGACCCAATGGCTAAAGTAACAATGGGAAGAGACTGTGAATACACAATATTTGACAAAAGTGATTTATTACCAGAGATATGATCAGAAGCGGCCGAGTCCACAACCCATTGTCCAAGAGTACTAGACTGGGAAACACAAGCAAAAGAATTACCAGCAACAAAAGTATCAGTCTGAGCGACAGAGGCTACTTGTGGAGATGTCTGCTTACTTGCTCGGTACTAAAGGAACGCATTATACTCCCCTTCAGATAAAGAAAATTTCTAGTTACCTGTAGTCTCGGTCGGGGCAACATAAGCATATTTGGGTGAACGACCATGTAAAGAATAGCACACGTCACGAGTGTGTCCAAGTTTATAACAATAAGAGCACTTGGGTCTAGACCTTCCAAACGACCTCCTCCTCGTCTATTCTTCATAGTTTGAGATGCCTGATTGTCCACTGACTGGGATACGGGATACGAGAACAGATGAGTCAAGTGTTTGTGATGAGCTCACCGGGTGACTTGGTGCTGCAGCAAGGCGAAGTAATCGAGAGAATAATTCATCAACTGTGGGACAGTCAGACTAGCCAAAATCTGATCGCGTACTGAGTCAAGATCATTAGGAAGCCCAGCAAGAGTAAGAACTAGAAACATATTTTGTCGCTGCTCTTGTTGCTTTTCAACACTAGCAGAAACTGGCATCAACTTCTCAAATTCCTTCATGATTTCCTGTACTTGTCCCAAGTAAGTAGACATATCTAATGCATGTTTCTTTAAATTTGTCATCCGCGATATCACATCATAGAAACGAGATATGTCATTAGTGTATAAAGTGCGGGCCTTTTCCCAAACCAAATAACATGTCTGGAATGGACGAAACAAGGACATCAATTTGGAATCAATAGATCGCCACAGAATACTGCATAATTGAGCATCGATCTTCTCCCAGTGTGCTTTGGCCTTTTCATCTCCTTCGTTAGACTTCTTGATTAGATGATCTTGAACACATTGACCTTTACACCACAGCTCGACTGACGAAGCCCAAGCTAAGTAGTTTGAACTTCCCATTAAAGGTTATGAGGTAATCATAATACCGGAACTGCCAGAGCCCGGGTTTTTAGACCCGAAAACATCAACTCCCAAAGACATCGTTGGATTGAAGAGAGGTCCATAAAATTACACCAAAATAATAGAAAGAACCAATTGAAAATTCCCTGAAACAGACGAAGGAAACACTGTTTTTTTTTGGCCGGAAAAGTACTGTAGCTGCCGGAAAATTTTCAAAGTACTCGGAATCAAAAAATAAGGCATGGGTAGGGTCGGAATTGCTGTGCGACCAGGTTAAAGAAGCTCGGCCAAAAAATGGCCGGAAAATATTTTTCCGGCGGCGCGTGAGGGCGCGTGGGAGGGTTTCTGCCGGGGAAAATTTTGCAGGTTGGTCGCCGGAAGCTGATCTACCTCGTGGTGGTGTTGGTTTTTGCACAACACCGACGGATATAGGGTTTTTTCGAAAAACAGCCCTAAAGGGTTGCCGGATTTGAAGCACGGCGAACTGTTTTGGCTGGGTTTTCTTTCCCGGATGTCTTCTCACTGCTGCTCTGATACCATGTGAGAAAGCATAGGAGAAAATATTATTATTCACAATGATACAATGAGCACTATATATAGATAATACATGTCCTACTCCTAATACATATAGGATTAAGGTTATTTACTACTATTTAACTACTAAACTAACACACTTCATGAGAGCCTATTGGAAACAATATAAGGAAGTTGGAGAGTTGGGAATTTCTGGATATTTAGAATTTCGAACTTTGATGCATATCAACTTAGTATTGACAGGTGCATAACTAAATATTTGCAGTCCAAGGTACACAGAAAGATTGGCAAATAATCTTAAAATGTTAGGTGGAGCACGTTACATGTTCCTTACACACAGGTATGGTGATATCGTTTTCATCATCTTGTTCAGTCCTAGCATGCACTAATTATTATTTTGTTACCAGGGATGATGTAGCAGATCATGAGAGATGGTCAAATCACTTAGGCTGTGAGCGGATTCTTCATTCTCTGGAGGTATTAAACTCAAACTGTCGACCTTTTAGTGAGACTGATCATTTAAATGATTAATATAGAACTCAATTCTGAGGCTCAACTAATGTATGTCTCCATCAATCTACAATCTATATGGTAGAGATTTGGACCTGAATTCCTTTTTAGTCGGCTCTTGTATTCCTCAGACTCTTGTTCATTGGTTCTTAATTCTTATATTCTTCAATCCTGATGATGGCCTTTTATCAACTTGAAAGAACAATGTCGATCAATAAGGGGTATACCTAGAGTCTGCCTGCTCACCACCAAGTCTTCGCTAAGGCTCCAACGCCTTTGACTTTGTAACCTATTGGTAAAGTGTGTGGGCTGGTGGCTGCTGTCCCGTTGCAAGCTCTTCCCTAATATGCTAATACAATTTAAAGGACATACCAATGACATTGGGAAAGTTCCCATACTTGGCCAAATTTCAACATGCTTTGACCACAATGTTATTTAGGGTTAGAGGTCGCTGAGCCAAACATTGGAAATAACAAGTTTTAGCCCGAGTCTTATATTTGGCTTTCAAACTAGACAAATACTTCGTATGGCTTATCCAGAACCACCAACCCTATGGCAAGAACACAGAAAAATCTGAGGCATAACATGGTCAAACACGAGGGATACTAGCTCCGATTGTGTGATATTCAGGCTTAATTTGAGGTGGAGGTCAACTCATTCACTCAAAAAGCGAGCTTGACTTGAGCTTAGAGACAAGATCAACAAGCTTTTCATGTAGTATCAAGTCAACTCATTTTGTATCCCTATTGATAGTAACCTTACGCTATTATTTGTAATGAGAAGTGATTCATACTAAAGTCATTCATGAGTCGTTCTCTCCTTTGCTTTAGGGAATGCTTTGTATCACTTGTGACGCATATAGGGAGTTATTTCTCTTTGCTATATGTAATTGCTTCTCTTTAAATAGCACTTAAACAATGGTTTTTATATCTCTTATAAGATGGATTTACAATCCTAGACAATGATATTGACATCAATATATTTCAGGTAGATCACTCAACTACTGCCGTAGAGATGAAGCTGGAGGGAAGTGGACCGTGGAGCCTTGGTGACGACATCGCACTTGTACATACACCCGGACATACAGAAGTGTGTAAATCGTTCCCTTACTTGCTTAATCAACGTAGAATTCATTGTTTATCCGATTAGTTTAGGGATACATATAGTTTTGATTTCAAAATTTTATCAGTGGCTGATGATTCTTTCTTGTTATCTTCGTGAATTCATGGATCAAAGTCTTAGTTTACCAATTCTTAAACTACGTACAGTTCACTTGGTTATCAGTTTAGTTTAGCAATCAATATGATTGGTATTTTAACATTATACTCTTAATGATTCTTTCTGGTTATCTTTGCAAATTCATGGTTCAGACTTTTAGATTACCAATTCTAACACCGTTTTGTGTTTCTGTCATAACGGTAGGGGTCAGTATGCTTGCTCTACAAACCATTTAAAGTGCTTTTTACTGGAGACCACTTTGCAATGGGTGAATTTGGCTGGTCCATTTTTGAGAGATACAACAAGCTTTCAGGTGCATGTTCCTGGTATCTTTATTATGTTATTATGTTATATTAGCTGTGATGACAATCAAATGGCTAGTGGATTGTAGGGTGAAGATTTTAATGTTGGAGGAGCATATTCCATAAGGGGAAGGGAGAAGAAAAGATACCTTTACAGCGGTCTCAAGAAAACCGAGTAAAATGTTGTAGTGGATTAGTGAATCCATATACCAGCAAAAGGGAATTGGGACTGCTTCCAATTATTGGCTGTTCACGATCCCAAGCACTATTGCATCCTGCTTTAGCTTTTGCGGTGGACCTGAATTAAATCATTTGGGAAACAAGATAAAGCTCTTCTCTAAGTGCCTTGCTAAGTATATCTTATTCAGCAAGTTAGCATATATGCCATTGTTATGGACGAACTTAGATCTAGGAATCTCGACTCTGGATAAGTAGTGGACAGATGTCAAGCTGGGGTAACTGGTAACCTGCTCCATGGTCATTGACTAATTGGAGGTGGGCATAATGTGATTTCAGTTATACTCTATAAGAAGTGAAGGGGGAAGACATGATTCTTTCATGGCTCTCATTGTGATGCATCATTGAGCATTTATGGGATGAGATGGGGGCCTCCTTTGGGGGTTCGGTTCAACCCAGTTTTTATTGATGAGAGCGTGGAACTAATTTTGTCTGCGAAAGAGGTGTGTGGGGTCATAAATGTGAAATATGTTTGGAGGTAGAGCCTTGGTCATTTCTGCAAAGTTCTATCTTTAGGTTTCTTGCTTCCTAGTAATGTTTCTTTTGCACGGGGTGTGATATTTTAATCTTCCATTACTTTTGCAGTTCCAAAGCAATTGAACAGTGTGAAGTTGATGCTTGAGTTGGATTTTGAATGGATATTGCCAGGTGAGTAATGCTTGTTCTACATAAGCTTGACCTGTTGGCACATTTATAAACCATTTCTTATCAATAATTTGGGCTTTGAGAAGTCTATACATGTGTAGTGTTTGACGCTGATGTGACTTTCTCTTTTCTTCAGTTAACACACCATATATCTTTCACCATCTTTTTTATTTTAATATCTTACCTTGAAGATTACACCAGGGGGCGGGCTTCAACTGGAAATATGTAGCAAATTTCTTCTCCGCCTCTTTCCCCTCCCAAGAAAAGCTATTCTAACAGTTTAATGTTGTTCTATCTGGCTGCATCACCCGCCTCTTGTACGTTCAATGATATTTCTGCTTGTCTTTTAGTTCTTAAAACCATCTTAAGCTTCACGTACTATTGTGCTGCTAGTGCAGAAATGTGTTTGCTTCTAGTTTTATTGCAGTTAAGGGTGTTAATTGGTCGGGTTTGGGAGATCAAAAGATTTGAATTAATAAAAGTCATGAATTAACTGATCAAACTTGGACTAAAATGGTTCAAGTCCAGATGGATAATTACGACTCATCATATTTAAGTTTGGAATAGTAACAATTTTCTGGGTTAAAATTGGCACTCTTAGGGTGTCAAATAGTTGGGACGGGTTAAAATGAGTTGAGGTTTATGATCTCATGCATCCGAAATTCACTTGCATCTAGATGGTTGGGTCAAGATATTTGTGTAATTTAGTGTTCTCTTGTTCTTCAGGCCATGGTAGGAGAACAAAATTTAGCGATGCTGAGGACAAGAATTCGAGCTTAAGAGCTTTCCTAGAAGGAAAAAATGCAGCTGTCATGAATCCTGTCGCTGATTCCTGTTGATAGGATTATGTAGATAAACAGTTGGTTCATGTATCCAGTTCTTGTAATAATGGAAGTTGAGGTATGGTTGTCTTGGAATTTGTGGACCACAACTAAGCTTTTGACCTAGCAGTTTTGCTTATGAATTTTCATGTAATGTATGATAATTGTGTATTCTCTCTCTCTCTTTATGATTTACCTCATAACCTTTTCATTTCTTACCAAAATTATAAGGAAGATTATGTTGTGAAAGGTAGAGTAGGAATTGTACCTCGGTTTATAGAAAGAAGCATTGGAAGGGAGGACAAATGGATGGAGGTAGGGAGGGAGAGAAGGAAGTGGCTGCTGCTTCCAAAGAGAAAAACAAAAAAGAGGAAAATGCCCACATATGGAGATGCAGCTAAATATAAAAAGACTAAAAGATGCTTATGTGGAAGATGGAAATACGATCTGTATTATACTAAAAGAAGGGTAGTAAAGCATGATATTAAGCCCAATAGTGTATTGAGAAAAAGTCACTTGGCACATTTATCCAAAAGACAAATTTATATATATAAGGATTTGATTTTGAAAATTGATATAATTTCAAGTAGTAAATTTTTTATAAGATAAGAAAAGAATTAAATAGTAATCACATATATATTTAATAACACGAATAATGAGGTTATATTAATGTTGCCAAATCGGAGAAATGAATATTGTATACATTAATAAATATTTCTTAAAATGATAGTGAAAATATTATGCTTTTACGATTAAAATCTGAATTGAGTATTGTTAGGTTATGTTTGAAAGCATTAGGTAATTTTTTAAAATGCGTCCAATTTAGTAAATAAAAGAATAACATATATCTTAATTTGGGATGAGATTTTTTTGTTGTTGAAATATGATAAGGAAAATCAATTTAGGAATATGAGCAGAGAGCCAAAGTTACTATTGAAATAATTTTTATTTACTATTTATATTATATTAAAATGAATGTGATAAAAGTGGATATTAAATTCAAGAAAACTAATAAAAAGGCACACGAGAAAGTTACTAATATTAAGTATTAAATATATAATAGCACAATAAGGAACAAATGTAGAGAAAAAATTAAAAAAATTATCATAGAGAAAAAAGAAGGATAAAACATAATTAAATTTGATATGAGAAAGTTTATTTTAAGTATGATAAGAAAGGTCATGATGTAGATACGACCACATAATTGAAGTACAATAGATAAAAAAATTAAAATAATAATAAATTAGAGATAATGTGTAACGATTCGACCGATCGTCTTGTGCATTTGCATTTCATTCAATGGTTTGAGGTCATGAGTAACTTCGTATGGTGTGTTATTACTTGCATGAATCGTCGGTTTTGGTTTTCGGTTGATTCAGGATTGATTTGGATGAATGATTCTCAACAAGGAAGCTTTAAGTTAGAAGAGTTGACCAAATTTGACTTTTGTGTATTTGACGCCGGATTGGAGTTTTTATGACTTTGTTAGGTCCGGATGGTGATTTTGGACTTGGGCGTATTGCTCGGATTTGTATTTGGATGTTTCTAAAAGGTTTTGGTTCTTTTTGGCAGAAGTTAGCAATTAAGGTTTGAAAGGTTCATAAGTACGATCGGGAGTTGACTTTGATGATAACGGGTTCATATTGTTGTTTCGGGAATTGGAATAGGTTTTTTTGATGTCTTTTGGAACTTGTGTGCAAAATTTGAGGTCATTCCGAGTTGATTTGCTATGGTTCGACATGAGTTTTATAAGTTGAAAGTACATTAAGCTTGATTTGATGTGCTATTCGTGGTTCAAATGTTGTTATGTGTGATTTGAGGCCTTGAGTAAGTCTCTGTTATATTTTAGAACTTGTTGGTACTTTTGGACGCGGTCTTGGGGGCCTCGAGTGTGTTTCGGATGTGCTACGGGTCATTTCATCATGTTTTGGATTGCTGATGGCTAGTGTCTGATGATCTTCTTCGCGATCGCAAAGAGCAAGTCACATTCGCATTGGGTGTTTGGTCAGTTTTCCTTCTTCTCGTTCGCAGTGTATGTTTTGGGATCGCGAACCTATGGAGTGTTGACTGAGCGCGTTCGTGATAGAGTTCGTGTTCGTGTAGTGGACGACCATGCTGGGAGGTCAGGTACTTTGTTCTTCGCGTTCGCGTGATTGCGTAAGCTTGGGTTGTGGTGCGTCGCATTCACGCCCCTGGTGTCGCGCTCACGTAGTGCATTTGTGGGGCAATGTTGTTTGTTCTTCACGATCGCGATGTGTTTCACTGGGCAGAACTATATGAGTACTCTATTTCAAGGGCTTTTGTTATTTTATCACTTTTTGAGTTAGAGAACTCTGATTTGGGCGATTTTTGAGGGGATTTTCACGATTTGGATCGAGTTAAGTGTCTTTGACTCGGATTTGCTTATATTTCATGATTCCAACCTCGATTTTAGTATTTGATTAATGATTTGAATTGGAGAAATTGAGGATTTTAGTAAAAACTTTTCTAAAACATAAATTGATGATTTGAAGGCCTATTTGAGGTAGGAATTAGACGATTTTAGTATGGTTGGACTCATATTAGAATGAGTGTTCGGAATTTGTTAGTTTTGACAGGTTTCGAGGTGCGGGCCTTGAAATGACCTTTTGGGTTGACTTTTTGGGTTTTTATTAAAGATAACTTTATTAATCGAAATTATATTCTATGGCTTGTATTTATGATATTAAGTTACTTTGGCTATATTCAAGTCGTACAGATGTTGTTTCAAGGGCTTCCTAGAGTATTGATTTAGCTTCTTTGAGGTAAGTATCTAGCCTAAATTTGTGTGGGGGAACTACACCGTAGGATTTGGGTTAATATCACTATTTGAATTATCTGAAAGGCGTGTACATGAGGTGACGGGTGTGTACATGGTCTTATATGTAAAAATTGACTGATTTAGGCTTGTAGGTCACTCATATGCAATTAATTGAAGTTGTTGTTTCATATTATATCTTTCATTGTTGAGTTTATTCTTATATACATTGATTGAAGTTGTTATTACATGTTATATCTTTCATTGTGAGGTTATCCATCCGTTTCAAGGTGTTGTTGCAAATCTTGTGTTGATTTTTTTTCGTACTCTTGTGTTATTGTTGTCGTTATTGGTATTTGTTGTTGTTGAGACGCATGCTGTATATGGTTTTAGTATTGGTATTATTGTTATGGCAATGTTATGGTATATTGGCACGTGTGGTGCGAGTTGTTATGATGTGTTGTTATATTTTGGCACATGTGGGCCTGTTGAGCAGATTGTCAGGGTGTTGTACGAGGCTTATGCCATGCTATTGTTATTATTGATATTGCACATGCGGCGAGACAACGTGGGTTATTTATATATGTTGGGTTTGCGCATGTGGCGAACAAGGTGGGGATAATTGTTAATGCGTGTGTGGCAAGACAATGCGGGCATTTACTATATTATTGCGGATGAAGATAGACAAGGAGGGCTATGTCGGAGAGGATATGTGATGTCCTAGGGGCATATTATTGATAATATTTGTTTGGTGATGACTTCCTTGCCTGTGTCATGCATATTACGTGATTTGTTGTGTTGTTTCTAATGTATTACTCGGTGTCATTGATATTACTTGTTGACTTGAGTTGTGATAGTACACTTGCACATGCATACACTGTAACATGCTATTTATACCAGTCCAGGAGTATGATATTTGATGATCATTGACCATGTACATGCATTCTCGTGCATTAGCTTTCTCTGTGATATAGCCGAACTGGTAGCCGTGATCACGTCGAGTGATTTGTGACATTGGGCTTGTGACCATGCCAGGCGGATTGTGATATTGAGCATGTGATCATACCAGGCGGGTTGTGATATTGAGCCTATGACCATGTCGGACGAATAGTGATAGTGAGCCTGTGACTATGTCGGTCGGAATGTGATATTGGCACGTGAGTTGTAATGGTTCCCCAAGTACACGCAAGTATACGTGGCCGTCAAGTAATAAAGTGACTCAAAAGTCGGATCTCGAACCCACAGAGACTTAGATCAATTGTTAACTAAGCAAACTAATATCAACTAATTGTCCAAGATAATCAAGAGTGATGTTTTTCTATTAATCTACTATTGCGGAAATTAAACAAGTAACAACTAATTTATCAAGAATGCAAAATGTGTATGATGAGATTGTAATTCAGACGACATGAAGATTCCAAGGTTGTGGTTGAAACGTCAATCCTATTAAGTTCAATAATCACACTTGTTAATCCAAATTATCTATGGTTGCAAATTAGCCGGATCATTTATATGAATAACATGTTACCATAATACTACTTGCTAGTCCACAATATATCAACCCTATATTCCTATGATATTGAGTCTATCGTGAACGAATATAAAACGGCATTTAACTAAGCAAGACTGTTAGGTATATTCCTATTCTAACTGCGAAATCTTTTCCGAGCCACGGGTTTAGAAACAAGCCCTCTTTTATTCTACTCTAATCTAAACATGGATTTCCCAAGCATGACATAGATAGTAGGGTGAATCTGTAGCTACAACAATTCACAAGTTAAAACTAGAATTAAAGAAACAACCACAAAATAATAATCCGAATTAACGAAGATGTAATTAATAAATGTTAATAATCAAGTCAACCACGACCGTTGAAACTAGAGTGCTTAGCCACTCATGTTCGTAATAACAATTTTTCAAGTATTTTGCATAAACGAAATACAAAGAAAAGATGTAGGAATGAGGAACTCGATGATTTTATCCTCCAAAAGTTGCTCCACGTGATGTTCTGCCTCCAAATAATGTTCTCAAAGTCTTCTCTCCATCCAAAGTAGTGTCTCCCCCTTAAAAGCATGTTTTCTTGATGTATTTATAGTGGATAAGGTTTGTTGGGGCGAATTGGGCTTCTTCTAATTCGGCTACGAGAAGCTGAAATTTTCTGCTCCGGTTCCGGTCTCGCGAAGTGACCTTCGCTTCGCTGTCCGGAACCTGTACACCAAACTTATACATAATCTAGATTCTTCCCTTTTTGTACTTCACTTTGCATGAAAACTTTCCAAATCACTTCCAATTGACTCCTACACATATAAATAACATTATTAAGCTCGAGTCACTATTCACATAAAATTTAACAAAATTGAGGTATAATGCAAGGTAAATTACATGCAAAAACATGAATTTTTGGCCAAACATCACCACCCCACACTTAAGCTCTTGCTCGTCCTCGAGCAACCAAACTACACCTATATAGACACGACCTTATTAAACAGTTCTCCTACTCATCACACCAAGAATACTTAAAATAGACTAAGCACAATAATGTAACATCTTCACCTCAAGATTTGACTCACAAGTACCACGCATTATTCACAATTTACCCACTTACTCTAACATAGATGTCAATGACACTACCTTTCCTTCATGAATCAAGTGTCCTCACACAACAAAAGAGAGTAGTTCCACACACAATAAAATTTAAGCACAATTAGGAGCTCAAGATAGAAATAATTCACTCACTCTCAGAAATAACAATCGTATGCCACAAGAGATGCACCATAGGCTTTCCCGTAGTGTACTACTCTACTAATTGAGATCATCCAGTCTAGGATCAAGTAGGACTTTAATTGGTTGTAATGTAGGTTGCGGGACGGGTAGGATACATTTGGATATAAGAGTGACTACACCTCCCTAAGCACTTTAATACATACACTTTAACATTCAAACGCCATACTTATGTCAATCCATAACTCTACCTTCACATTAATGTATATTAACTCCATACTTCTTTAAGCACAATTACATCAAGAGTTACCATTATCAAGGAATATTTTTCACAATAATACAACTATTTTTTTCTTTCTTTTTCAATTCAAGTGGCTCTCACTTTTTCAAAACAATGCACCTTTCTCCTTATTTCATTATCTCCACTCAAAAGTCAAACCAACCACCCCACACTTTAACTTTTACAAAGTTCATAACAATTCAAGTGCTCATGAGAGGTGAAAAGGTTCAAATAGATGGTTAATTCAAACAAATGGGTAAGGCTTGTAATGTGGTTGGCAAAGAAACAGGATTACAGGCTCAAAGGGGTTAACTATGTTACATAACAATTAGGCGGGTAAACTATATATATCTAGCTCGACAAAGAAACGCCTATATTACTTCCAAGACTAAACAAAACTATTATTTCGCAATTGCAAACACGCGGGGAAAGTTCAAGACATCAAATGCAATGCACAGAATAATACACAAATCTCACACACACATGGCACATAACTCACTCGGGATTGGACTCATCAAGACACTCTAGTCAAAGCAGTTAAGCAAAGTTAAGTTCATACAATTTAAGGTACTTATACAAGAGTCAAAAACTCAGTCTAAGCATCACAACTAAAGTACTTATTATTCTCAAGGCATAACAAAGTCAAGAGATATTGCTTCAATTCAATTCATAGCACAATGGATCCTACTCCTAAAAAAAATAAAACTAACTACGCCCGGTTCAAACAAAACTCTTGGAAGAGAACCGCGACACAAAGAAAAATCAAGGAGCAATTACTACACTACCTACAAAGAAAATCTTTTTGTACTTTTTCTTTAGATTTAAATCCCTCAAGAAAAATATCTAGGAGATCCATCGTTGGGAAAGTCCAATTTTTCTACCTTTTTTAGGAGCTACTAAAATACTACACAACTATAAAAAAAAAAAAAAAAAAAAAAAAA